>NW_026509446.1:0-13282 GCF_026875155.1 Cherax quadricarinatus
ATTTTGAAAAGGAGGGACCCCTTTATATAGTGCCAGGAGGTGAGACGTAGGTTGCTTTGGGAGGGCAGGCCCCTCTCAAACCCAGCCGTTCTCACTAGTAGAGGTCGAAGTTGATGGTCTGTACCAAGATACCCTTGTGTTGCAGTGTCTGACAGAAGAAGCCTACTGTGTGGGCGAAACGTTTCGAAATAAAGATACCTAACTGTTGCATATGTGTCTTACCTAACAACCTGTCGGTATTTTATACCATTTTAATGTGCAAGATGTCGAAAAAAGCACTTATGTACAGTACAGAACATTAATTAGAGGAAACGTTTCACCACATGTGGCTTCTTCGGTCCTAATACAGAGATAACTAAGAAACTCACAAAACATAAGAAAGGAGGAACACTGCAGTAGGCCTGTTGGCCCATACTGGGCAAGTCCTTTTACTTTACATATTGTCGGTAATTCTAGCAACTTTATTACAATCCAACCCACTAAAAGAACGTTTTTCCAACCCACTTCCAGTGCTACTCTAACAATAAGCTCTGATAAACCTATTACTCATGTGCAAGTCCCACTCAAATCCAACCCCTCTCACTCATGATTTATCCAACCTAAACTTTGAAACTACCCAAGGTTTTAGCTTCAATAACCCTACTAGGTAGACTGTTCTATTTATCAATTACACTTTTTTCCAAACCTATACTTTCCTATATCCTTTCTAAAATCTAAACTTATCTAATTTGAATCCATTATTACGGTTCTCTCTTGAATTACATCCTCAAGACATCATTTATATCCCCTTTATTAATACCTATCGGGTCACTTATACACTTCAAATCATGTCTCCCCTCATTCTTTGTCTTACAAGTTAATGTAATTAAGGGACTTCAATCTTACTTCATACGGAAGATTTCTATTGCTATGAAGTAATTCTGTCATTCTAGAGTTATAAAATATAGAAAAGCACTATTTTGGTAACCAAGTTGTGGAAAAACTACAAAAACCCCAAGTAGCAACAGTGAGGCGAAAACCTTCTGTCTTTAAAAAAATAGGTTAGGCAAGAAAAAGAGTGGGTGGAGTTGGACTTGCCTATCACTGACTAACAGGGCCCGCTACAATGATCCTTCTTCCTTATGATTTGATGTGATAGCGTCAAGTGTTGGGTGCATGTACGGGCGGCACCATTTTTGACTCTCAACGACTCAAGTACCTTTAGTGGATGAAAGCTTATCAATGTACCTTTAAAAAGGAAAAATTATAATTTTTTACGAAAAAAACCACAGTTTTTTAAGGGTTTAAGTGCTTTAGACCAAAAGGGTTTATAACACCCTAAGTGCACGAGCGATACAACATAAAACACGACCACTACATTTTTAAATGTTGAAAAATTAGACACAGGGTGCAACTTTTGGGGTATTTTTTAATTAGGAAACTTTTCCCGGCCACCAGTGGTTTCATCAGCCCCCAACCATGTCCAAACCAGTCCATACATGTGGGTTTCCCTCTGAACCATTCATCTCCCAACCGGCCCAGACCCCGCAACTTTTTGGACCCTTAAAATATTTGGGGAAATTTTTTCGCTTGCCTAATTTTTGGGGCACACCTATTCCACATTGAAAAAATTACAAAACCTATGACTCCCGGCACCTCTCCTGCAAAAACGGTTTAAATAAGCCCCTTTCCCTCCCTCATATCCCGTATTCTTTTAAAGATTGGGGACAAAAACATCGACCAAGTTAAAGGGACTGATTACCTAAACCCCTTCCTGTTAAAATTTCTCCAACTTTATGGACTGTTTAACCCCACTGTGTGGCAAAAAGGGTTTCCTAAATTAAAGATACCCAAGAGTTCCCAAATGTGCCCTAATTTATCAACATTTGGGTTTTTGAACCATTCATCCACTTTCCCTGTATGTGTAGGGGGAAAAAGGGGGGGCCCTACGAATATTTTCCCCTCGCTCACTACCAGGGATGATAAATTAAGAAATAACAACGACTTGTGATTTTTTTTGGAAAAAATTTTAGTAAAAAAAAAGGAACCCGGGAAACATTACAGTTTTATTCACGGCACATGTCCCCCCTTTCCCCACACACGTACCAAAACAAACACATTCCAAGAAAGATTATATATATATATATAATATATATTATATAAAATATATATAAATAAAAAATATTTTAAAAATTTTAAATATATATTTTATATAATATAGTATGTCGGGGCGAATAGGCAGAACTTGCGATTTTGGGCTTAAATAGCAACGCCATCTTGCCATATAGGAAAAAAGGGGAAAATTTTTTGTATGCAATAATTTCGCCAAAATCTTTTCGACCTAACGAAAAAAAAATATTTTTCACTGTGTTTTTTAGTATTAAATTATTGTAAACAAATCTAAAAATATATTTATTTTGGTTTTGGGAAAAATAAATTGCGCTTGTTATAAAAGGGTTTGGTAAGTTTTCTAAGTTCCTTTTGGGCAAAATTATAAATTTTTTTACATCAAAAAATTTAAAGAAAAAAAATATTTTAAAATTTTAAAAAATTTTTAGAAAGGACTTAATTTTTTTAAAAGAGTTTTTTGCTAATTGGGCCCGTTTTTAAAATATTCGGCACGACAATAAATATAAAAATATATATAAATATATTAAAATTTTATATAAATATATATATATATATAATATTTTATATAATTTATTTGCCCAAATGAGGTTTTTAAAAAAATTCAGCCGCAAAACCTTTTAAAGCTTAATCATATCCCCTTTAGCCCCTGTAGGAAGACTTTACCACAAATTCCCTTGGGGGGTTTGTTTGGGGGTATTTTTATTCCATGCCCATTTAGAAAAACCTCCCCCTTGGGGTGGGAATGATATCCCCTTTCCCCTAAACCCTTTGTTTCACTATTGACCAGAGGTTTTCAGAAAGGGGTTTTGGGTGTTAAATTTTCCCGGCCAGTCCCTTTAAAAAACCTCACTTCCCCATCCCCCTTTAACCCCTGAACTACGGGAAAAAAACACATATGCAATTTAAAGTGATCCTTTATTGACAACGTTTCGGCCCCACCAGTTGGCTTTTTCAAGTCACCCAAGATCTAAACCTTTGGGGGGGAAGGTACGGGAGAATTTTTTAAATCAGAAAGTTGAGGTCAGGTGGAGAATCTGGCCCAAATGAGGATCCACTGGTGGGGTTTTTAAAAGTCTTGGTAGCTTGGGAGGGGTATTGGCCCAAGGTTTTTGAGTAGACCTTCTTCCCTTTTTTTATGTTCTTATGTGGGATAGCATAAGAAGTTTCTTTGGCGGGGGTGGTTTCAGCAAAGGGAAAAAAAGCCCCTTGTTTTTGGTTTTAAAATTTTTGGGTTTTTTTAGAGATAACGAAGATTCCAGGATTCTTTTGGGGTTTTATGGGTTTTCCCTTTTGTGGCCCAAAAATCTCGAGTTTTTTGTAGTTGATTAAAAAGTTTGTGTGAATTGCATGTTGTACACGGGATTCCTTGTAAATTTTCCCGTCCTGCTTTTTGTTTGGGGTTTTGAAATACGTTTTTTGGAGGTTTTCTTGATGTACAAGGGGTTTTTGTTTTACCCCTGCAAGGGGTGGGAAACTTTTTCCCCCGTCCCACTATGGGATTTCCCTTTATGGGCGAGGTTGTGGAGGTGGATACTTTTGGGAAAGATGTTTGGGAAAAAATGTAAAAAAAGGACACAAGTGCAACTAATGGGGACATTTTAAATTTTGGCAAAAGTTTTTTGCTCCCAGGAGCTTTATCAAGGGAAATTTCGGGCTTGATAAAGCCCCCCTGGAGAGCGAAACGTTGCCACAATAAAAAGTCACATTAGTTGCACTTGTGTCCTTTTACTTTACATATTGTCGGTAATTCTACCAACTTTATTACATTGGAAAAGATGTTGGAAACATGTTTGGCAATGGAGTTGGTGGGGGAGGACTATGTATCTCTTCTCGCAGTGTCTCTCTGGGTGTTTGAAGATATTTAATGCCCGCCGTCTGCAGTCTCTGATGAAGTGACGAGGATAATGGAGTTTAGAAAATACTTGTTCAATTATAGTGCATTCTTCCTCAAGGAACTCATTGCTGCAGATTCTGAGTGCGCGCAGGAAGAAAGCCTATAATTTACACCATGTTTAGTTTTGGTGTCGTGGTGAGAGTAGAAAGTGGAGAAGATCGTTTTGGTTGGTTGGTGTTCGATAGACTTTAAAACAAAAGTTCATGGTCAGTTTTTGCAGAGAAGAACATCAAGAATAGGAAGAGTGTTTGTCGACTTCTTCTTCAAGTGTGAACTGGATTGAGGGCTCGACCTGGTTGAGCTTGTCTTGGAGAGCTTGAACGTTGAAGCGCCTGGGAGTTATGAGGAGAATGTCCGTCAACATAACGGAGCCAGGTGACAGTCGAAGGAATAATGGTGGAGAAATGGGCTCGCCACTCAGTGCCGTCCTGGCGAACTTATACATGGAACATCTGGAAGCCGAGCGTTTCTCCATTATTCCTTTGACTGTCACCTGGCTCCGTTATGTTGACGACATTCTCCTCCTAACTCCCAGGCGCTTCAACGTTCAAGCTCTCCAAGACAAGCTCAACCAGGTCGAGCCCTCAATCCAGTTCACACTTGAAGAAGAAGTCAACAACACTCTTCCTTTCCTTGATGTTCTTCTCTGCAAAACTGACCACGAACTTCGTTGTAAAGACTATCGAAAACCCACCAACCAAAATGATCTTCTCCACTTCTACTCTCACCACGACACCAAAACTAAACGTGGTGTAATTATAGGCTTCTTCCTGCGTGCACTCAGAATCTGCAGCAATGAGTTCCTTGAGGAAGAATGCACTATAATTGAACAAGTATTTTCTAAACTCCATTATCCTCGTCACTTCATCAGAGACTGCAGACGGCGGGCATTAAATATCTTCAACACACCCAGAGAAGACACTGCCGAGAAGAGATACATAGTCCTCCCCCACCAACTCCATTGCCAAACATGTTTCCAACATCTTTTCCAATACATCATTCCAAGTATCTACCTCCACAACCACGACCATCAAGGACATCACCAGTAGTAGACAGGACAAGCTTCCATCCTCTGCAGGGGTATACATAATCCCTTGTAATGACTGCAACAAATTATACGTGGGCGAAACATCAAGAGACCTCCAAACACGTATTTCAGAACACCAATACACAAGCAGGACTGACGATACAAGGAATGCCTGTGTACAACATCGCAATTCACACAACCATTTAATTAACTACAGAAACTCAAGACTTATCGCCACAGAAGACAACATTCAATACCGAAGAATCCTGGAATCATCGCTTATCTCTATAACCAACAATTTCAACCAGAACAATGGCTTCTATAACATAGCTGAACCACTCGCCAAGAAACTTCTTCATCGCTATCCCACATAAAACATAGAACACTGCAGAAGGTCTACTCACAACTTGTCCAATACCCCTGCCAAGCTACCCAAGACTCTATAACCCCACCCAGTGGATCCTCAGATGCAGCATTCTCCACCTGACCTCAACATTCTGAACATGACTATAAATACTCTCGTACCTTCCAACCCCAGGTAGATCCGTGTGTGACTTGAAAAAGCCCACTGTGTGGGTGAAACGTTGTCAATAAAGGATCACATTATACTGCATTTGTGTTTATATTTCCATTGTGTCGGTATTTTATACCATTTATTTTCAAGACATAGTAACTGAAAGAGTGGACTAATGTTATTTAAAAAAATCTGCTCTTGAATACTAAAATAATTGTGACCCATCTGTGGTATACTCTTCCACCACCACCCATTACCACCATCTCCCATCACCCTTACTACCACCACCACGCGGAACATACACCCAGCATCATGTGTCAGCATACACTCCCAGGTGAGTGGTTGAAGCCCACCACCACCACTACCATCACCACCACGTGCTACGTGCACACTGCACCATGTGTCAGCACGTCAGCACAAAGTCCCAGGTGAGTGCTTGAAGCCCACCACCACTACCATCACCACCACGTGCTACGTGCACACTGCACCATGTGTCAGCACGTCAGCACAAAGTCCCAGGTGAGTGCTTGAAGCCCACCACCACCACTACCATCACCACCACGTGCTACGTGCACACTGCACCATGTGTCAGCACGTCAGCACAAAGTCCCAGGTGAGTGCTTGACGTCCAACACCAGAGTCACACTACTCTTAGAAATGACGCTATGAATACACAAACACCTATGTTTTTCTCCCTCTTGATAAATTAAATGTCCACCTTTTTTTCCACCCTACTCTTTTTCCTCTTTTTCCCCAAGCCTCTCCCCTTTCTTCCTCCTCCCCCTGGGCCATTTTCCCTTTCCCCCCCTCCCCCCACTTTTTTTTTCCCCTAAAAATTTCCCTCCCTTTTTTAATTTATATCCCTTTTCTCTGAAATTCCCAAACACACACAAAACACACCACACACCACACACACACACACACCACACACACCAACACACAATAAACACACACACTCCCCAAAAACACACACCACCAACCACACCACACACACACAAAACACACCACACACCCCCCACACCAAAACACATACAACCACACACACACCACACAAAACACACCACACACACACACACACACACACCCCACACACACACACACACACACACCACACACAGAAACTTTTTCCCCTTTAAACTCCCTAATTTTTTTTTTTTTTTCCCCCCACCCCCTATTTTTTTCCCTTTTCCCCTACCCTCTCGTCCCTCCCCACCCTCCCGCATCTCCGCCCCAAATTGGGAAAAAAAAGGGGTTTCGTGGGGGCAGGCAACGGCTTTTGTGGCAGTTAGTGTAAGGCAACAACCAGGTAAAGGGGGAGAGGGTGGCAGACAAAAACGGATATATAGGGAAGAGAGGAAACAAGAACGGATATATGGGTTGTAAGAGGGGAAGACAAAGGGAAATATATGGGTTGTAAGAGGGGAAAAACAGAAGGGGATATATAGGTGTAAGGAGGAAACAGGAGGGGATATTTTGGTTAAAGGGGAAGACAAACGGTTTAAAATAGGTGAAGAAAAGGAAAAACAAAGGGATATATAGGTGTAAGAAGGAAGCCAGAACGGAAAAATATAGGTGTAAGAAGGAAGACAGGAGGGATATATAGTGTAAGAGAGGAAGACAGAACGGAAAAAGGGGAAAAAGAGGGGAAACAGGGGGAATTTATGGGTGTAAGAGAAAAGGGACAGAAGGGTTTAATGGGTTTAAAAGGGGAAGAACAAAAAAAAAAGGATTAAAGGAAGAAAAGGGGAAGAAGAAAAGGAAAAAAATTTTTTAGGTGTAAAATAAAAGAAAAAAAATGAAAAATTAAAAAATTAAGAGGGGAAAAAAAAAGGAAAAATTAAAAGGGAAAAAAAAAGGAAAAAAAAAAGGACATAAAAATTTATTTTCAAAAAGACAAAAACCCCGGATAAAAAAAAGCAGGCCCCCTTTATATTTTTGTTTTTAAAAACCCCGGACATTATATTTTGGGCCCCCCCAAACCCCTTTTATATTCCCCGGGCCCCCCAAAGGGTATATGGGTTTGGGAAACAGCCCCCCCTTTTTTGTAAAAAAAAACCCCGCCCGGAATTAAAATAGTTTTTAAAGGGGCAACATTAAAATAGGTGAAGGGCCCCCCAACATTTTTATTTGGGGGACAACGGAAAATTTTAGGTGTAAAAAGGGGAAACCCCCCTTTTTTAAAAGGGAAACCCCCAAACGGAAAAGGTTAAAAAAAGGGGCAACTTTAATGGTTGGGGAAACAAAGGGATATTTGAAGAGAGGAAGACGGACCGGTTAATTGAAAAAGGAAGCCCGCGGTTTTTAAAGGAGGAAACCCTTTTTGTGAAGGGGAAAGCCCCCGGCCGTTTGGTTAAAAAAAACACCCCCCGGAAATATAATTGGTTTTCCCCAAACAACGTATATTAAAAGGGGACACAAATATTAGGTTTTAAAAAAACCCCCCCCGGAAGAAAAAAAGTGGTTTTAAATTAAAAAGGGGGAAAGAAAAAAAATTTAGGGGGGGAAAATTTAAATTTGGGCCGGGGTTTATTTTAAAGGGGAGGAAACCCTTGGGAAAAACCTTTTGGGGGGGAGGGGAAAAATATCCCCGGGGGGTTTTTTTAAACCCCCCGGGGAAAAAAATTTTGGGGCCATAATTTAATTCCCCCCGCCCCCTAACCCCCCAAAAAACCCCGTTCCCCTTCCCCAAACACAAAACCCGTTCCCCCTTTTTTCCCAAAAAATTTTTATTGGGCCCCCGACCCCCAAAAAACCGCCAAAACCCCCTTCCCAAAAACCCCTTTAAATTTCCCCCGTTACCCCCCCCCCCAAACCAAAATTCCCCCCTTTACCTCCCCAAACAAAAAAACGCCCCGACCCCCCCAAAAACCCACCCCCCCTAACACTTAATTCCCCGTTACCTCCCCAACCTTAATTCCCCCGTTACCTCCCCAAACCCACTTAATTCGCCGTTACCCCCCCAAACCTAATTCGCCTTTAAAACCCCCCTAAAAATTAATTCGCCTTTAAACCCCCCCCCTAACATTTAAATTTTCGCCTTTAACCCCCCCTTTAACACTTAATTCCCCGTTTACCATCCCCTAACATTTAATTCGCCTTTAAACCACCCCCAAACTTTTTAAATTTCGCCTTTAACCTCCCCTAACACTTAATTCCCCCGTTACCCCCCCCTAACATTTTAATTCGCCGTTACCCCCCTAACACAAAATTTCCCGTTACCTCCCCTAACACTTTAATTCGCCGTTCCCTTTCCCCTAACACTTAATTCCCTTTTAAACCTCCCCTAACCCTTAAATTTCCCGCCTTTTAACCCCCCTAACACTTAATTCCCCCTTTAACCTCCCCAAACCCATTTAATTCGCCGTTACCTCCCCAAACCCACTTAATTCGCCGTTACCTCCCCAACATTTAAAATTTCCGCCGTTACCCCCCCTAACCCTTAATTCGCCTTTAAACCTCCCCTAACATTTTAATTCGCCTTTCCCTCCCCTAACATTTTAAATTCGCCGTTACCCCCCCAAAACACTTAATTCCCCCTTTCCCCCCCCTTTAACACTTAATTCCCTTTCCCCCTTCCCCTAACATTTTAATTGGCCTTTAAACTCCCCTAACACTTAATTCGCCGTTCCCCCTCCCCAACACTTAATTCCCTTTACCCCCCCCCCAAACCATTTAAAATTCCCCCTTCCCTTCCCCTAACACTTAATTCGCCGTTACCTCCCCTAACATTTAATTTCGCCTTTAAACCCCCCCAAACATTTAAAATTCGCCGTTTACCCCCCCTAACACAAAAATTCCCGCCTTTTACCTCCCCTAACATTTAATTCCCCGTTACCCCCCCCAAACCATTTAACGCCCAAACCCTCCCCTAACATTTAAAATTCGCCTTTACCTCCCCAAACATTTAAATTTTTCGCCGTTATCCCTCCCCTAACATTTAAATTTTCGCCTCTACCCCCCCCTAACATTTTTTTTCCCGCCGTTACCCCCCCTAACCCTTAATTCGCCGAAACCCCCCCCTAACATTTAATTCGCCGTTACCCCCCCTAACACTTAATTCGTCCCCCTCCCCTTCCCCTAAAAATTTAAACCCTTTAAACCTCCCCTAACATTTAATTCCCGTTACCCCCCCCCCCAAACCCATTTAAATTCCCTCTACCCCCCCTAACACTTAATTCGCCGTTCCCTCCCCTAACACTTAATTCCCCCTTACCCCCCCTAAACTTAATTCGCCTCTACCCTCCCCTAACATTTTAATTTGGGCCCGAAATTTCCCCCAAACCCCAAATTTCCCGCCGTTACCCCCCCCCTAACATTTAAATTCGCCGTTACCCTCCCCAACACAAAAATTCGCCGTTACCTCCCCCCTAACATTTAAAATTTTCGCCGTTACCCCCCCTAACACTTAATTCCCCCCTACCCCCCAAACCCACTGACTAAATTGGTTTCTCGGGCAAAATTTTTTTTTTCACTGCGGGCCCCACATTACTCCTATTACTGACGTTTGCTACTATTACTAACACATTAAAAACTACTAGCACTACCAAAACCCACCACGTTTTACTACTGATATATGTAGCAAAAACTTTTTTTAATTTAAAAAAATTTTGCTTTTTTACAAGCTAAAAATTTTTAAAAATCACGGATTACGAGAACTCTTAGGCATACTTTTTCCCCTCCACTGATGGACCAAAACCCCCCCCCGGGGATTGAACCCGCGGTCAAGAGTCTCAAAACTCCGCCCGTCGCGTTAGCCCCCCTAGACCAGCTAGCCACAATAAAATTCATCCAAAAAGGTATATTTCAAAACCAAGGAAGGTTACCCACAGGCACCTCTGTGACCACAAATGAAAGTTTTTTACAGACAAATCCCCCAGCTAGCGGGCCCGTGACAAAAATCTAGCTCAAGTCCCTCCAGGAGGGGGCCGCACCCACCAGTGCCCTACGCCCCCATCTGATGCATCTCATCTGACTCCAGTAACAACCCTTCCATCCCCCTCCTGTGCTTCAGTTTCAAAAATAGGGGTGCTCAACACCTGCCCTAGGCTGAGAGACTCTTTTTCCTCTTTTTCTTAAAAAACAAATTTCCCGGGATGTTTACAATTGCACTGATCAAGTCCCCTGGTTGGTGTAAAGTTTACAGAAAAAAAAAAATTTAAACCCGGGGTTGCGTGGGGTCTAATTTATCAACTTGTCCGGGATTATAAAACCACTGATATAAAAAAATTTTGGGATTTCCCAATCTTTCTCACTCTTTAAAAAATTTGGTTTAAAAAGCCTTGCTTTCTAGATTTTAAAATTTTAAAAATTTTTGTTAAATAATACCAAATTAAAAAGTCCCATAAATTTAATTGGCAATAAAACCAAGACCAAAGAGAGGAATAGTCCCAATAATTTTTTGTGTAAGGTTTAATAATCATTAATTTTAAAAACACCAAAGGGTTTTGAGTTTGGGTTTTGGGCAGGAAAATTGAGTGTAAAATCCTTGAGACCACCAGAAGTGGGTTTTTTTAAAATGTGCCCCCTGAGGGAAAGCTCCCCCTTTTCTTTTATTTCTGGAGTAAAATTGTAAGTCTAGAATTTCACAGTGCAACTATATTTATTTTTTTTGTTTTTTCTTTTTAATAGGTAGTCTTTATTTTTAAAAGTACGCCAATTCGCAATAACGCTTTGATTCACTGACCGACCCAAAACTACTACAACTACACTACTGCTGCCACAAATACTACGAGGGCATTTTTTCATTGCTGTTAAATGCTACTACGGGTTTCAGTAAATCGTAACACAGTAAAACTATTTGCTGGGTTTTAATTTTTGTATATTTTTTAAAATATTTTCGAATATGATGTTTAAACGGAAATTTCCCGGTGGCCCATGATCAGCCACGATATTGCTGCCGCCTAACGAGGGGAAGAAAAACCAAGTTAAATTATTTCTCTTAAAATTTTTTTCCCGCAAACCTTACATAAAAACACTCAACAACAATAAAAAAAAAGGCTGAGTGGGTTAAATAGCAAAGTAAATATTTTTAGATCCCAAAAACACCTGCATGGGGGAGGAAGGGTTTGAAGCAAATTGTCAGCCGGGGATTTTTATTTTTTGGGAAAAAAAAGGGGGGTGGAACCCAACATATCCCCTTCCCTCTGGGGTTGCTTTCTACCGTCTCCAATTTTAGGGCCCTCTCATTCCACGGAAGTCTACGGGAGGCGATATTTTTGGGTAAAAAAACAACGTTTTGAAAACAGCACATCTCCCCTATTGTGGGTATACCTTATCAAATATAATGTGGTAGGAGTGTTACTGTGTTGGTCAAAACCCGGGAAGGTCTCTACTGACACAGCTTACTCAGATAAAATCGGGTGCAAAGGTTCACGAAACATTTTTTGGGTTAAATTCAGAGATTTAATAAACCGGAAACCCAAGCAACCCAAACTCATAAGCTTTTTTTTAAAGGGAAATTAAATGCATGACTGAATGGATTTAAATTGATAATTTTAGTTTTTAGAAAGACATAGGAAAGTTTTGGGTTTGGAAATAGGGTAGTTGATGATGGAACAGTCTACCTATTGGGGTTATTGAGGGGGAGGATATGTCTTTACACAGGTAACAGCTTGGGCATTAAGCTGCAGGTAAGTAAACAGACTCAAAACTGTGTTTGGGTTGAAGGAAAAAATTGGGGGAATAAAAAAAAAAAAACAAGACACAGGTCTTTATGACTCACTTAAAGCAATAAAGTATTTAAATTTCTAGGAACGCCTCGGGGGCCGAGTAGTTTTGGAGAGTTTATCTGGAAGAGTTTTGGGGGTAACGCCCCCGGGCCCCCGGGCTGTACCAGCCCCTTAGGTCATGTCCCCGGATGCGACCCACACCATCGACAACACCCCGGTACCCATTTTACTGATGGGGAACATAGACAACAGGGGGGAAAAAAACGTCCAAGTTTACTCTGGCTGGGGGTCGAACCCAGGACCCCCTGTGAAGCCAACGTTAACAACCAGGGCCCCCAGAGCGGGGAAGTGAAATTTTAAAAGTTGGAAAAAAAATTGAAGGGCCTTTTCAAACCCACACGTACTGGTGTTTTAAAAATAGGCCCGGGGGCCTGGGGGCTAAAGCTCCCCTTCACACACGGAGGGCCCGGGGTTTGATTCCCGGGTGGAAACATTCGACACTTTCCTTTCACCTGTTGTCCGTTCACCTAGCAGCAAATAGTACCTGGGGTTAGTCACTGTGTGGGTGGCATCCCGGGGGACAAGAATAAGGGCCACAAAGGAAAAAGTTTAAAAGTCCTTGAGACGCACTGACTTTCTGGTTTTCCTGGGGCTAACCCTCCGGGGGTTAAAAAACCCCCAAAGAAATCTTATTTTATCTTTCTTATCTCTTTAAAAGCAAGGGTACCATGAGCACAATAAGGAAAAATTTAATCAACATCCGTGGGCTAAAACAGAAACATTAATATTACATAAAAAGGGGGACCCTGTTCAGGGGGAAAAATGGTCCTACCTCCCCCAAGATCAATCAATCACCGTGATGGGATGTGGTCATGGGCTGCTAACAGCAACGCCTGCTGACCAAACCTGGAAAAAAAAAGAAAACCCGCAGAGGTATAACTCTGTTTCTCAAGGAGAGAGAGAAAAGAGAGAGAGAGAAAAAAGAAGAGGAGGAGAGACAGAGAGAGAGGAGAGAAAAGAAAAAAGAGGGGGAGAGAGAGAGAGAGGGGAAGGAAAAAGAAAAGAGAGAG
>NW_026509447.1:0-14858 GCF_026875155.1 Cherax quadricarinatus
AGCCCAAAGTAGGTTTCTTCAGTCAATACAAAAAGTTGAAAGAAGAAAAGATATTTGAAGACGTTAATCAGTCATCACCCTTAAAGTTTTGAGGTGGTCAGTCCCTCAGTCTGGAGAAGAGCATTGTTCCATAGTATGAAACAATATGGAGAAGAAGTGACAGGATGGAGCTTTTTGTAGTGCCAAGAGGTGAGACGTAGGCCACTAGGAGAGGTAAGAACTCAGATGTTGAGAGGTCAGGTCCCTCTCAAATCCAGCCCCTCTCACTAGTGGAAGTTGTCGAAGTTGATTGCAGGTCTGTACCAAGATACCCTTGTGTTGCAGTGTCTGACAGACTGAACATTAAAATGGTATAAAATACCGACAGGTTGTTAGGTAAGACACATATGCAACAGTTAGGTATCTTTATTGTGAAACGTTTCGCCTACACAGTAGGCTTCTTCAGTCAAGTACAGAAAAGTTGATAGAAGCAGAAGATACTTGAAGACGATGTAATCAGTCCATCATCCTTAAAGTTTTGAGGTGGTCAGTCCCTCAGTCTGGAGAAGAGCATTGTTCCATAGTATGAAACAATATGGAGAAGAAGTGACAGGATGGAGCTTTTTATAGCGCCAAGAGGTGAGACGTAGGCCACTAGGAGAGGTAAGAACTCAGATGTTGAGAGGTCAGGTCCCTCTCAAATCCAGCCCCTCTCACTAGTGGAAGTTGTCGACGTTGATTGCAGGTCTGTACCAAGATACCCTTGTGTTGCAGTGTCTGACAGATTGAACATTAAAATGGTATAAAATACCGAAATGTTGTTAGGTAAGACACATATGCAACAGTTAGGTATCTTTATTGTGAAACGTTTCGCCTACACAGTAGGCTTCTTCAGTCAAGTACAGAAAAGTTGATAGAAGCAGAAGATACTTGAAGACGATGTAATCAGTCCATCACCCTTAAAGTTTTGAGGTGGTCAGTCCCTCAGTCTGGAGAAGAGCATTGTTCCATAGTATGAAACAATATGGAGAAGAAGTGGCAGGATGGAGCTTTTTGTAGCGCCTAGAGGTGAGACGTAGGCCACTAGGAGAGGTAAGAACTCAGATGTTGAGAGGTCAGGTCCCTCTCAAATCCAGCCCCTCTCACTAGAGGAAGTTGTCGAAGTTGATTGCAGGTCTGTACCAAGATACCCTTGTGTTGCAGTGTCTGACAGATTGAACATTAAAATGGTATAAAATACCGACAGGTTGTTAGGTAAGACACATATGCAACAGTTAGGTATCTTTATTGTGAAACGTTTCGCCTACACAGTAGGCTTCTTCAGTCAAGTACAGAAAAGTTGATAGAAGCAGAAGATACTTGAAGACGATGTAATCAGTCCATCACCCTTAAAGTTTTGAGGTGGTCAGTCCCTCAGTTTGGAGAAGAGCATTGTTCCATATTATGAAACAATATGGAGAAGAAGTGACAGGATGGAGCTTTTTATAGTGCCAAGAGGTGAGACGTAGGCCACTAGGAGAGGTAAGAACTCAGATGTTGAGAGGTCAGGTCCCTCTCAAATCCAGCCCCTCTCACTAGTGGAAGTTGTCGAAGTTGATTGCAGGTCTGTACCAAGATACCCTTGTGTTGCAGTGTCTGACAGTGCTCTTCTCCAGGCTGAGGGACTGACCCCCTCAAAACTTTAAGGGTGATGGACTGATTACATCGTCTTCAAGTATCTTCTGCTTCTATCAACTTTTCTGTACTTGACTGAAGAAGCCTACTGTGTAGGCGAAACGTTTCACAATAAAGATACCTAACTGTTGCATATGTGTCTTACCTAACAATCTGTCGGTATTTTATACCATTTTAATGTTCAATCTGTCAGACACTGCAACACAAGGGTATCTTGGTACAGACCTGCAATCAACTTCGACAACTTCCACTAGTGAGAGGGGCTGGATTTGAGAGGGACCTGTCCTCTCAACATCTGAGTTCTTACCTCTCCTAGTGGCCTACGTCTCACCTCTTGGCGCTATAAAAAGCTCCATCCTGTCACTTCTTCTCCATATTGTTTCATACTATGGAACAATGCTCTTCTCTAGACTGAGGGACTGACCACCTCAAAACTTTAAGGGTGATGGACTGATTACATCGTCTTCAAGTATCTTCTGCTTCTATCAACTTTTCTGTACTTGACTGAAGAAGCCTACTGTGTAGGCGAAACGTTTCATAATAAAGATACCTAACTGTTGCATATGTGTCTTACCTAACAACCTGTCGGTATTTTATACCATTTTAATGTTCAATCTGTCAGACACTGCAACACATGGGTATCTTGGTACAGACCTGCAATCAACTTCGACAGCTTCCACTAGTGAGAGGGGCTGGATTTGAGAGGGACTTGACCTCTCAACATCTGAGTTCTTACCTCTCCTAGTGGCCTACGTCTCACCTCTTGGCGCTATAAAAAGCTCCATCCTGTCAATTCTTCTCCATATTGTTTCATACTATGGAACAATGCTCTTCTCCAGACTGAGGGACTGACCACCTCAAAACTTTAAGGGTGATGGACTGATTACATCGTCTTCAAGTATCTTCTGCTTCTATCAACTTTTCTGTACTTGACTGAAGAAGCCTACTGTGTAGGCGAAACGTTTCACAATAAAGATACCTAACTGCTGCATATGTGTCTTACCTAACAACCTGTCGGTATTTTATACCATTTTAATGTTCAATCTGTCAGACTCTGCAACACAAGGGTATCTTGGTACAGACCTGCAATCAACTTCGACAACTTCCACTAGTGAGAGGGGCTGGATTTGAGAGGGACCTGACCTCTCAACATCTGAGTTCTTACCTCTCCTAGTGGCCTACGTCTCACCTCTTGGCGCTATAAAAAACTCCACCCTGTCTCTTCTTCTCCATATTGTTTCATACTATGGAACAATGCTCTTCTCCAGACTGAGGGACTGACCACCTCAAAACTTTAAGGGTGATGGACTGATTACATCGTCTTCAAGTATCTTCTGCTTCTATCAACTTTTCTGTACTTGACTGAAGAAGCCTACTGTGTAGGCAAAACGTTTCACAATAAAGATACCTAACTGTTGCATATGTGTCTTACCTAACAAGCTGAACATATTGGTCAGTAAGGTTAACCTCTCCTCTTCTGATGCGCCTAAAAATTCCCCTTTTCTCCCCTAATAGATGCTTTAGCCTCCTGTTAACCCATTTGGTATCGTTATTATTAGACCTAAATTCTCTCTGGGGAATGTATATACTCTGGGCACTGTGTACATTATTAAGAAAACAATCATAAACGCAGATCCCTTCATATTCATAAGTATGATTATTGTCAATAAAATCATTAGCTAGATAACCCCAATCAAGATTAGACAGATGTTCCCTAAGTCCATTATAATCGGCAGAACGAAAATCAGGGATTTTTACTGTATTATCATTATTCTTGCATTCCCAATTAATGCTAAAAGTGATGGATTTGTGATCACTTGCGCCAAGCTCTCAGTGATCTCCAGATTATTCACGAGTGTTTCCTAATTTGACAAGACTAGGTCTAGCAAATTATTACCCCTGGTAGGCTCAGTTACACTCTGTTTCAGAAAACAGTCCTGAACTGTTTCCATAAAGTCACTGGACTCTAGATTACCTGTCAAAGAATACCAGTCAATTTGACTAAAGTTAAAGTCCCCTACTATGACTATGTTACTGTGTCCAGAAGCCCTAACAATTTCGTCCCAAAGAAGTCTCCCTCTATCGTGATCCAAGCCTGGAGGTCTGTATATTACACCTAGAATTAGTTTTTCTTGACCCTCCACGAACTCTACCCAAACAGACTCTGTTACTGCTCCATCTATTTTTATACCTGTTTTTAATGCAACAATTAATATTTTCTCGAACATACAATGCAACTCCTCCCCCCTTCCCATTACATCTATCCACATTGAACAACTTAAATTCCTGAATATTACACTCAGCAGTCATATCCCGACTCTTTAAATCATACCACGTTTCAGTTAATGCAATGATATCAAAGTTCCCAGCACATGCTACCAAACGTAGTTCATTAATTTTATTTCTTGCACTTCGACTGTTAGCATAAAATACCATCATATGTTTTTTCTTCTGCACATTTTTCCTATTCATCTTTGTTTTTACACAAATTCTGAAATTATCATTACCCAGAGTTACTCCATGACAGTTACTATTAAGATTCTTAATATCAGAGCATAAGTCAATATATCCATACTCATTATTAATCATTTCTAAACCCATACCTCTAACTAATCCTAGTTTAAAGTCCTAACAACCCCCTCAACTGAGTTAGCAAGAAAAACCCACACCTGCCCTGGATAAGTGAACCCCATCCCTGGCATACATGTCATTTCGGCCATAGAAGTTGTCCAGTTGTCAATGAATGGTACTGCATTATCCTTACAGTGTTTATCCAGCCAACAATTAATACCAATTGCTCTGGACAACCATTCATTACCAACACCTCTTCTTGGCAAAATGCCACATATAACAGGGCGCCCCCCCTTCTTCCTAATTATGTCTATAGCTGTCCTGAACTTTCTAACTAAATCTTCACTTCTACGCTTGCCTACATCATTGCCTCCAGCACTGAGGCAAATAATAGGATTGATCCCATTACTATTCATGATGTTGTCAAGCCGGCTAACAATGTCCTCCATCCCAGCCCCAGGAAAGCATACCCTTTGTCTCCTACTCCTGTCCTTCAAGCAGAATGCCCTATCCATGTATCTAACCTGGCTATCCCCAACAACAACAATATTCTTACCTTCCTTGTTGTCGTTCGTCGTGACGATCCCAGTAGTCGACTCACATTCGTCGGGTAGCACCGAGAATGCGTTGGAGGTTTCCACAGGAGTTTCCACAGCAGTCTCTTTCTTCTTCATCGTTTCTGGCTTTCCATTCGTCTTCTTGATCGTCAACTTCGTCGTCCCCTGCTGTCCAGCCACTGACCACGATCCCTTCTTGACCTGAGGACTCGAAACAGGAGGACTACTACGAAACCTCTTGTTTTCCTCGGTCAATCGCCGTATCTCCATCTTCACTGCCCTCAATTCTTCCTTAAGTTGCTGGTAAAGTTGCTCGATGGAGGGCATCTTGGTTCAGTCCACGGGAGCAAACAAGACACTTCTTCACAGAGTTAAGTACAGGTCACCACTGGGTTAAGTACAGATTCACAGAGAGCACACAAACAGGTCTTCACAGAGCTAAGTACACGTCACCACTGAGCTAAGTACACGTCACCACAATTGGTGTCATGGGGTACGGGAGTTATTTCTTGGGTAGCTTTAGGTAGATGTCGTTTTGATAAGGACCTGCCTCGTATGGGCCAGTAGGCCTTCTGCAGTGTTCCTTCATTCTTATGTTCTTATGTACTTATAACTATCTTGTTAAATCATGCATTTTAAAGAGAATAAACTCAAGACAGCATAGTATTACTAGATTAGAAGAGGAATCTCCCATACTCACCCATTAGTGGGAAAACACAGCTGTTCTGATGTAAACAAAGGCGTGTTGAGTGTTGCCATCTATGGTTACGTTTATTTATTTCTATTTTATTTTATTTCATTATTTATTTTTGTTTTGATTAATTTTTAAAAATCAATTTTAATCTCCAAACACTTGAACTTTTTAGGTAGGGACCCCTTTGTACTTGTACCATGTGCGCAGTCTTGGATGAGCCCTTGAGCTCCTTGGAGCGTGGGGCCCCGAAATGCGCGGGGCCCTAGGCAAATGCCTGGTTTGCCTATGCGGTAATCCGGCCCTGCCTGCACCAATACTTGTAAGGTAGATTTTGTGTGCAGTTTCAAGCTTATTTTACCGAACCCTACTCACTTGTATTAAGTTTAAATAAGATTGTAAAACAGCTAACCACTATTGTCTAGTTTTAAGTATAGTTATTATGTACTATTATCTTATCTAGTTTTAATTAGTTACTATGTATTAAGATTAGTTTGCCTAAAATGCCTGGCCATGACAGTGGACATCTTTGTACTTAGTAAATCAAAATTGTAATTACACATTTTAACCTTTACAAAGAAATAAACATTATTTTACTTTATGTTCCCCAAACGTGCACAAGGTCGTGCAGAGAATAGTCCGTGCACAGTGGTAACGTGAGCACCACAGTAGGAAGTGTTCGTGCAGAGTGGTAACGTGAGCACCACAGTAGGAAGTGTTCGTGCAGAGTGGTAACGTGAGCATCACAGTAGGAAGTGTTCGTGCAGAGTGGTAACGTGAGCATCACAGTAGGAAGTGTTCCTGCAGAGTGGTAACGTGAGCACCACAGTAGGAAGTGTTCGTGCAGAGTGGTAACGTGAGCATCACAGTAGGAAGTGTTCGTGCAGAGTGGTAACGTGAGCACCACAGTAGGAAGTGTTCGTGCAGAGTGGTAACGTGAGCATCACAGTAGGAAGTGTTCGTGCAGAGTGGTAACGTGAGCACCACAGTAGGAAGTGTTCGTGCAGAGTGGTAACGTGAGCATCACAGTAGGAAGTGTTCATGCAGAGTGGTAACGTGAGCACCACAGTAGGAAGTGTTCGTGCAGAGTGGTAACGTGAGCACCACAGTAGGAAGTGTTCGTGCAGAGTGGTAACGTGAGCACCACAGTAGGAAGTGTCCGTGCAGAGTGGTAACGTTAGCACCACAGTAGGAAGTGTTCGTGCAGAGTGGTAACGTGAGCACCACAGTAGGAAGTGTTCGTGCAGAGTGGTAACGTGAGCACCACAGTAGGAAGTGTTCGTGCAGAGTGGTAACGTTAGCACCACAGTAGGAAGTGTTCGTGCAGAGTGGTAACGTGAGCACCACAGTAGGAAGTGTTCGTGCAGAGTGGTAACGTTAGCACCACAGTATTAAAACAGTATTAAAACAGAGAAGTGTTTTTGGGTATGCCCAAATGAGGAAAATCTGTGGACTAAAATCACAAGGGTATTAAAAGAGGACAACATCAAAGCTGCTTTCATAGAAAACCTGGAAGCTTTCTACAACAGATGGGAACATAAAAAGTCTGGGCTGAATGGTACTGCCCTTGATACTGGCCATGTAGTCACAAACTGTAAGGCTGGAGGTGATGTCCTGGTAGTCAGTAAATGTGGGGCTGATAGTGCTGTCCTGGGAGACAGTAATGGTGAAGCTGGAGGTGCTGTCCTGGGAGACAGAAATGGTGAAGCTGGAGATACGGGTCCTGGGAGACAGTAATGGTGAAGCTGGAGATTTTGTCCAGGTAGTTGGGAATTATACGCAGGAAGGAATACATATAAATGACCTCATAGGGGACAGGAGCCATAGTAGGGAAACAAGTGTAGTCAAAGATAAGATAAAACCAATATTGCAAACTAGAAATACCGCAGGAAATAGCAAACAAGAGGACTCCAATAGCAATAGTGAGGATAAATTACCAAAAACAACTGGTGGAGCTCCATGTTGGTGCTAGGGAGGATAGAAGTAAGACAGGGAAACATGCACCAACAGGGAATACAGTCACAGAAACCCCAAGGCAAGCGGAAACCAAGCCTGTGCACATACTATGCACTTGGTATCTGCTGGCATGGGAAATCTGGAAAAACAGATGGGACATGCAACTATGACCACCCTAGAAAATGCCATGCCCATATGACAACAGGAAAATGCAAACTCCCTTCCTGTAAGCTTTTTCACCCTGAAATGTGTACCTTTTCAGTACAGGAAAGACTGTGCTATAACTTAAAATTGCCAGCATACCATCTAAAGGGGACAAAAAGATACAAAACATCCAGGCCATGGGAAAACCTGGGTAGCCACAGCCACTCAAGAGGGAGGGGTTTTTTTAGTGCCAGGAAGGAAAAAAACTGGCAGGAAATGGCAGAAATCGTACACCAAATCCAGTCATTCCTGGAGAGGAACCACAGTCGATGGCCTCCACTCCAAACCAACAGATACAGATACTAATGCCGGAAAAAAAAATCCCCCCCCAGTACCAACAATACCACCAGTCCGATAACATTCTTCTTTGCAAATATTTCAGGGTCTAAAGCCAGCAACAAACAAAAAAATACCTTTCATCCGTGGGCTGCTTGCAGAGGCAAAGGCAATCTTCGCGGGTTTCACTGAGACCCACATAAAAGATCACTTGGACAACGAAATATGGATCCCAGGTTACAACCCATAAGATGTGACAGAGTGAACAGGCAAAAGGGGGGGGGGGGTTGGCCTGTACATTGCAGAGTCACTTGTTTGCACAGAACTGCTTAATGCCTCAAATGATGTAGTGGAAGTTTTAGCAGTAAAGATCGAGAACCAAAACCTAGTCATTGTGGTAGTCTACAAGCCTCCGGATGCAACATCCCAGCAATTCCAGGAACAGCTGTTAAAAATTGACCACTGTCTGGAAAATCTTCCAGCTCCTGCACCCAACATCTTACTCCTGGGGGATTTCAACTTAAAATGGAGGAATATAGCAAATAATATTGTTGCAGTAATAACACCAGGAGGCAGCTCTGATGAAAACTCACACTCACACGAGCTTTTAAATCTCTGCACAAAATTCAATTTAAACCAGCAAATAATAGAGCCTACTAGACTGGAGAATACACTAGACCTCATCTTCGCTAACAATGATGATCTGATAAGAAATGTCACAATATCAAAAACAATATACTCAGATCACAACATAACTGAGGTTCAGACATGTATGCGTGGAGCCCCAGACCGACAAAATGAGACTAGTCACGAGGGAGCATTCACCAAATTCAACTTCAATAACAAAAAACATAAAGTGGGACCAAGTAAACCAAGTCCTAACCGATATAAGTTGGGAAGATACACTAAGCAACACAGACCCCAACTTATGCCTAGAACAGATTAACTCGGTGTCACTCGATGTATGCACAAGGCTTATTCCTCTAAGAAAAAGGAGGAGTAGATGTAAAATAGAAAGAGACAGGCGCTCCCTTTACAGGCGACGGAAAAGAATAACAGAGCGGCTAAAAGAGGTCAATATATCTGAAATGCGTAGGGAGACACTGGTCAGAGAAATAGCAAGCATCGAACTTAAGCTAAAAGAATCCTTTAGGAGTCAGGAATCGCGGGAAGAACTAAAAGCCATAAATGAAATCGAAAGAAACCCAAAGTATTTCTTCTCCTATGCCAAATCAAAAATCGAGAACAACGTCCAGTATTGGGCCCCTACTTAAACAAGATGGGTCCTACACAGATGACAGCAAGGAAATGAGTGAGCTACTCAAGTCCCAATATGACTCAGTTTTTAGCAAGCCGCTAACCAGACTGAGAGTCGAAGATCAAAATGAATTTTTTATGAGAGAGCCACAAAATTTGATTAACACAAGCCTATCCGATGTTATCCTGACGCCAAATGACTTCGAACAGGCGATAAATGACATGCCCATGCACACTGCCCAAGGGCCAGACTCATGGAACTCTGTGTTCATCAAGAACTGCAAGAAGCCCCTATCACGAGCCTTTTCCATCCTATGGAGAGGGAGCATGGACACGGGGGTCGTCCCTCAGTTACTAAAAACAACAGACATAGCCCCACTCCACAAAGGGGGCAGTAAAGCAACAGCAAAGAACTACAGACCAATAGCACTAACATCCCATATCATAAAAATCTTTGAAATGGTCCTAAGAAGCAAGATCACCACCCATCTAGAAAACCCATCAGTTACACAACCCAGGGCAACATGGGTTTAGAAAAGGTCGCTCCTGTCTGTCTCAACTATTGGATCACTACGACAAGGTCCTAAATGCACTAGAAGACAAAAAGAATGCAGATGTAATATATACAGACTTTGCAAAAGCCTTCGACAAGTGTGACCATGGCGTAATAGCGCACAAAATGCGTCTAAAGGAATAACGGGAAAAGTCGGTGATGGTCTAAAATTTTCCTCACAACAAAAAACAAGAGATAGTCGTCAACAAGTAATTCCGAGGCAGCTACGATGAAAACTCTGTTCCCCCCAAAGGGAAAGTACTATCCCATCTGTTCCTCATCCCATATCCCATAGCAGGGATGTCAGCCAAAGCCCCGTGTTTTCCTTTGCAATGACACCCGAATCTCATGACCCCGTGCTTCAATTTCAGACCCCTGCAAGGGGTCCAGGCGGATATCAACCAAATCTTTTCAGGGGCGCAGAAAAAAATGTGAAGTTCAACGATGAGAAATTTCAATTACCGATAGGTTAAAACACGAGGAAAAATTAAAACCTCATCGGGACAAAACAAATTTTTTTGGGCCCCAAAATAGAGCGAAACACCAAAGTCAAAGACCTGGGGGTGATCATGTCGGAGATCTCACCTTCAAGGACCATAACATTGTATCAATCGCATCTGCTAGAAAAATGAAAGGATGGATAATGAGAACCTTCAAAACTAGGGAGGCCAAGCCCATGATGACACTCTTCAGGTCACTTGTTCTATCTAGGCTGGAATATTGCTGCACTCTAACAGCACCTTTCAAGGCAGGTGAAATTGCCGACCTAGAAAATATACACAGAACTTTCACGGCGTGCGTAACGGAGATAAAACACCTCAATTACTGGGAGCGCTTGAGGTTTCTAAACCTGTATCCCTGGAACGCAGGAGGGAGAGATACATGATTATATACACCTGGAAAATCCTAGGGGACTAGTACCGAACTTGCACACGAAAATCACTCACTATGAAAGCAAAAGACTTGGCAGACGATGCACCATCCCCCCAATGAAAAGTAGGGGTGTCACTAGCACGTTAAGAGACCATACAATAAGTGTCAGGGGCCCGAGACTGTTCAACTGCCTCCCAGCACACATAAGGGGGATTACCAACAGACCCCTGGCAGTCTTCAAGCTGGCACTGGACAAGCACCTAAAGTCAGTTCCTGATCAGCCGGGCTGTGGCTCGTACGTTGGTTTGCGTGCAGCCAGCAGCAACAGCCTGGTTGATCAGGGGCTGATCCACCAGGAGGCCTGGTCACAGACCGGGCCGCGGGGGCGTTGACCCCCGAAACTCTCTCCAGGTAAACTCCAGGTAGGAAGTGTTCGTGCAGAGTGGTAACGTGAGCACCACAGTAGGAAGTGTTCGTGCCGAGTGAACGTTAGCACCACAGTAGGAAGTGTTCGTGCAGAGTGGTAACGTGAGCATCACAGTAGGAAGTGTTCGTGCAGAGTGGTAACGTGAGCATCACAGTAGGAAGTGTTCGTGCCGAGTGAACGTTAGCACCACAGTAGGAAGTGTTCGTGCAGAGTGGTAACATGAGCACCACAGTAGGAAGTGTTCGTGCAGAGTTGTAACGTGAGCACCACAGTAGGAAGTGTTCGTGCAGAGTGGTAACGTGAGCATCACAGTAGGAAGTGTTCGTGCAGAGTGGTAACGTGAGCACCACAGTAGGAAGTGTTCGTGCAGAGTGGTATCGTGAGCACCACAGTAGGAAGTGTTCGTGCAGAGTGGTATCGTGAGCATCACAGTAGGAAGTGTTCGTGCAGAGTGGTAACGTGAGCACCACAGTAGGAAGTGTTCGTGCAGAGTGGTAACGTGAGCATCACAGTAGGAAGTGTTCGTGCAGAGTGGTAACGTGAGCACGCAAAGTAGGAAGTGTTCGTGCAGAGTGGTAACGTGAACCACCACAGTAGGAAGTGTTCGTGCAGAGTTGGTAAGCGCGGAGCATCACAGTAGGAAGTGTTTTCGTGTCAGAAGTAACGAGAGCACCACAGTAGAAGTGTCCCGTTCAGAGTGGTAACGTGATCATCACCGTAGGAATGTTTTTCGTGCAGAGTGTAAACGTGAGCACCACAGAAGGAAGTGTTTCGGCAGAGTGTTAACGTGAGCAACACAGTAGGGCAGTGTTCGTGCAGTAGTGGTAACGTGAGCACCACAGTAGGAAGTGTTTCGTGCAGAGTGGTAACGTGAGCATCCAGTATGAAGTGTTTCATGCAGTGGTAACGTGGAGCACCACAGTAGGAAGTGTTCAATGCTAGTGGTAACGTGAAGCATCACAGTAGGAAGATGTTCGTGCAGAGTGGTATACTTGAGCACCACATTAGAAGTGTTCGTGCAGAGTGGTAACGTGAGCATCACAGTAGTAATGTGTTCATGCAGAGTGGAAACGTGAGCATCACAGTAGGAAGAGTTCGTGGCAGAGTGGGTAACGTGAGCATCACAGTAGGAAGTGTTCGTTGCAGAGTGGTAACGCGAAAGCACCACAGTAAAGAAGATTCGTGCAGAGTGGTAACGTGAGCATCACATGTAGGAAGTGTTTCGTGCATAGTTGTAACGAGAGCCCCACAGTAGGAAGTGTTACATTCAGAGTGGTAACTTGAGCATCACAGTAGAAGTGATCGTGCAGAAGTGTAACGTTGAGCACCACAGTAGGAAGTGTTCGAGCAGAGGGTAACGTTAGCATCACAATAGGAAGTGTTTACGTTCAGAAAGTGGAAACGTGAGCACCACATGTACAGGAAAGATGTTTACCGTGCATGAATGAGTAAACGTTAGCACCACAGTAGAAGTGTCCGTGAGTGTGGACACGTGAAGCATCACAGTAGGAAGTGTTTCGTGCATAGTTGGTAACGTGAGCATCACGAGTAGGAAGTGTTCGGTCAGATTGTAACGCGAGCACCACAGAAAGAAGTGTGTGCAGAGTGGTAAATGTGGAGCATCACAGTAGTGACAGTGTTCATGCAGATTGGTAACGATGACATCAACAGTAAGGAAGTGTTCGTGCAAGTGTAACGTGAGCACCACAGTAGGAAGTGTTTCGTGCAGAGTGGTGTAACGTGAGCAACGCAAGTAGAAGTGATTCATGCAGAGTGGTAACGTGAGAACCACAGTAGGAATGTGGTTTCATGTCAGAGTGGTAACGTGAGCATCACAGTTAGACGTGTTTCGTGCAGAGTGGTAACGTGAGCATCAACAGAATGAAGTGTTCATGCAGAGAGGTAACGTGAGCATCAAACAGTAGGAAGTGTTTTCGTGCAGAGGGGGAGTGTACGTGAGGGCAAAACCACAGTATGAATGTGTTTCGTGTGCAGAGTGTAAAAGTGAGCACCACAGTAGGAAGTGTCGTTCAGAGTGGAACGGAAGCACCACAGTAGGAAGTTTCGTGCAAAGTGGCAACGTGAGACACCACAGTAGGAAGTGTATTCGTGCAGAGTGGTTAACGCGAGCACCACAGTAAGAAGTGTTCGTGCTGAGTGGTAACCTTGAGCACCACAGTAGGAAGTGTTCCGTGCAGAGGGTAACGTGTAGCAACACAGTAGGAAGTGATCGTTCAGAGTGGTAACGTTAGCACCACATACAAGTGTTCGTGCCGAGTGGTAACTTGGATCACACAGAAGTAAGTGTACTGTGCAGAAGTTAACGTATCACCACCGTAATGAATGAATTGTTCGAGCAGAGTTGTAGACCGTGAGCACCACAGTAGGCAAGTTTCGAGCAGAGTGTGAAACGTGACACCACAGTAGAAGTGTACGTGCAGAGTGGTAACCGTGAGCACCACAGTAGGAAGAGTTCATGCAGAGTGGTACCGTGATCACTCACAGTCGTAAGTTACCGTGCAGAGTGGTAACGTAGGCACCACAGTAGAAGTGTTCGTGCAGTAAGTGGTAACGTGAGCAACCACAGTAAGGAAGTGTTCGTGCAGAGTGGTAACGTGATCATCACAGTAAGGAATTTTTCGTGCAGAATGGTAACGTGAGCACCACAGTAGGAAGTTGTTCGTGCAGAGTGGTAACGCGAGCACCACAGTAGGTAAGGTTCGTGCAGAGTGGTAACGTGAGCACCACAGAAAGAAGTGTATCCTGCAGAGTGGTAACGTGAGCATCACAGTAGGAAGTGTTTCGTGCAGAGTGTAACGGTGATGCACCACATAGGAAGAGTTCGAGCAGAGTGTACCTGTGAGCCAACACAAGTAGGAATTGTTCATGCAGAAGTGTTACGTGAGCAACTACAGTAGGAAGTGTTCGTTGCAGAGTGGTAACGTGAGTACCAGAGTATGACGTGTTCTGGTGCAGAGTGTAACGTGAGCACCACAGTAGGAAGTTTCCACTGTCTCAGGCAAGTACATCAGTAAGGAAAAAGATGTTTATTGTTTTCTACCCTTGCCGGGGATTGAACCACAGACATTCAGTGTGTGAGACAAAAGTGTTGCCTACTCAATCCACATTCTTGAATTGTACTTGATTAGTTGGCATTATCTGATCAATTGCAATGAAAGTGTCAAATATACACTACTAATACACATGGTTACTGTAATTACTTGGAATAATAACTTGAAGAGGGTTTCGGTCAACACAGACCCATTGCCCAGTCTGAGACAAGTAGGCCACTTGGTGGATTCAGGGACTGATCAAGCTAGGCCCCCTATTATTGCTTGGGCACACACCAAATGACGTGCAAACCACATCCAGTCTGTCAGTACTGACTTAGGAGTCTTTTTCCAGGAACTTCTTGAAGACAGTTGCCAGTGTCAATTGGTAATGCCTGCCTTATTATGCTGTGGCAGTGAACTGTAACAACTCACCATTAAAGTACCAGACATCATTACAGATCTGAGACAAACCAAGTCCACCATGTAACAAAGGTACCCCCTAGGGGAAAGTAAGACCATAATGTGTCATTCCCATGACATGATATTCCTCTCCTGTCTGCCTGAAGCATCATCCACTACTATTAACCAGATGTCAACAAGGAACATCATATAGTAATAGTTACCTAGGAATAATTTTTGTCACTACCACCTGTTGGAGAAAGATGGTCGCATTTTACCTGAAAAGCTTGTGTAGAGGCTGGCAACTCTAATGACCCTGGCTGACAATTATTAAAACTAGTCTCTCTTTAATACATTAACACAGATCTCCTCCAACCAATGTAATAGT
>NW_026509448.1:0-14837 GCF_026875155.1 Cherax quadricarinatus
AGAGTGATAGGCTACGGGATAAGACGAATCACCAAACCTATCTCCCGAGGAACACACAAACAGTATTACTAACATCAGAAGAACTACAAGAGGAAACCAAAGGAGCCTAACTTGCAATACGGGAGAACTTGGGGGAGATGTATCATAAAGTACAGATTGTTCGGGTATTGGGCAGTGAAGAAAACCTAGGCAAGCAGACACAAATAACGGGTTTCTTCAGGTTAGGGTAGTGAGGAAGTGGAGCCAGTTAGAGTAATACACGGAGTAAAGACAGCTAAGGGGGTAGAAGTTGATTAAATTACGTTCATCATAGGTGTAAAATAAGAAGCCTGAGTTGAGTCAACTCTGGTGTGTACAAATAGTTGGATCCATAAGCTGTCTCTATTATCCCCAGACACACACACACACACACACACACACACACACACACACACACACACCACACACACACACACGCGCGCGCGCGCGCGCACGCACACACACGCACACACGCGCACAGAGATATGGGGGGACATGAAAACGACATGAAAAATACTAAAAGGGAAATTAAAAAAGGTGGACAAAGACAGGATTTTCCAGAGATGGGATACAGCACAGATGAATCACAGGGATGTTAGGAAGTACTTCTTCAGCCACAGAGTAGTCAGGAAGTGGAATAGTTTGGGAAGCGATGTAGTGGAGGCAGGATCCATACATAGCTTTAAGCAGAGGTATGATAAAGCTCACGGTTCAGGGAGAGTGACCTAGTAGCGACCAGTGAAGAGGCGGGGCCAGGAGCTTGGACTGACCCTGCAACCTCAACTAGGTGAGTACAACTAGGTGAGTACACACCCCACCAGGTAACCAGCTAGGTTCCCCAAACACAGTCAAAAGAAAACGTGTGTGGTGTGTGTGTGTTGTGGTGTGTGGTGTGTGTGTGTGTGTGTGTGTGTGTGTGTGTGTGTGTCTGTTTGTGTGTGTGTGTGTGTGTGTGTGGGTGTGGGTCGACAGAATAAGAGACGGGGCCCAGCTTACCCAACACAGGTGTTGAAAATTTGCACACGAGACTGCCTCAGAGGGACACCTGCTGGACGCCTGGTACTTTTGTAAGCTCACCTGTACATGTCCCGTTTTCCCAAGACCATATCCCTAGGAACCTTCCCCTTCCACTCGACTCCAACCCCCCTCCACCACAGGGTCATCCCTCTCTCCACCACAGTCCTCTCCAGCCTACGCGCAAACCATAGTGTTTCTTTAGGACTTAAAAAAAAATGCTGATTTTGACACGCCCACGTTGCTATTGTCATGTTTTCTCTCTCTCTCTCTCTCTCTCTCATCTCTCTCCCTCTCTCTCTCTCCTCTCTCTCTCCTCTCTCTCCCAGGTTACGCGACGCCCCACCAGGAATGCTGATGCTATATTTGGAAAATTTCGAGGCCTATACGAGACACTGTAGGTGTGTAAGCGACGGAATTCTAGGGCTCCGCCAGGTCCCCGTGGCAAACCTCCAGACCTTTGGAGGTCTGGAAAATACTCTCGAGTCCTCGACGGGTGCCAGTGGGTTATTGAGGACCTTGAACGAGTTCTCGTAGCCTCCAGCATCTCCCGACTGTGGACCGGAAAAGAGAAACGGTCAATGCTTCGAGTCCCCCCCAGTTAATGGAGTAACATGCAATCCCGTTGTTCTTGCAACACCTGCAGACACACAGATATTGATCAAACCAAATGCAAATTATGTGGTCAGGCCTATGGTCACTATCTTGAACACTGTGCTCAATTGTCCACTTATTGAGGAATATAGAGATATATTATGTTATGTAAAAGTTCACACGCGGTTCCACTCCTCGAAGCTAAGAACAGAAAATATGAGGCTACAGTTGGACACAGACTCACCAAAACTAAACAGTTTGAAGATTGGAAAAAACGTCGCCTGGTCTGACGAATCGCTATTTCTGCTGCGACATGTAGATGGGAGGGACAGAATTAGTGTAACCTTTGGGATGTGGGGAACGAGGGATTCACAGCATGAATGTCCAGTCGACAAATCTGCAGCAACTGCGTGATGCTATGGAATGTTTCCAGCACCTTGTTTAATCCATGTCTCGATAAATTCAGTCTGTTCCGGGGGCAAAGAGTTCCCGACCCATTAACTAGAAGGGTGTACCTAAAAAAAGTGACCACCGAGTGTATGTATGACATATCTCTACCCACGTCCATTATCAAGCTCAGTAATAACTATGTTGGCATCACCTTTCATTTCCGTTAAAACAGTACACGAAAAATAGTAAACGAAACACGAATTATAAGGTTCGCTACTATCCGTGGTTTCGGGCATCCGCGGTAGGTCTTGGAAAGTATCAACCGCTGATACGGAAGGGGAGGGGGGGGTCTATTTAGATACTCTGTTATCCTCACTCTAGACTCCCCATAAACTCAGCTAAAAGCTGTCCTCACTAGATCTACTAAACTCTGACCATTTATGGAATAATTTCTCATAACCCAGAAATAATTTGTCATAACTCTTTGATTTAGTTAACTCAAAATCCAATCTTAGTGCGAAGATATCGTTATTTTTTTCACTCATCTAGTTACATCAGATATGTTGAGAAAGAGTTCGCTAGGATCTTATGTCTCTGTTAATTAATTAAAGCAAATACATAACTGTTTACGTTTTCTATGGTGACTCCAAGCAACACTTGATAGTCTGGTGGTGGCAATGACAGTAACTTGTTTCATGCTGTGTTGCTTGTTTAATGTTGTTATGTGTTGCTTGTTTATATTCTGCGTGTTGCTTGTTTTGTGCTGTGTGTTACTTGTTTAATGTGTGGTGTTGCTTGTTTATATTCTGCGTGTTGCTTGTTTTATGCTGTGTGTTACTTGTTTAATGTTGTGTGTTGCTTGTTTATATTCTGCGTGTTGCTTGTTTTATGCTGTGTTACTTGTTTAATGTTGTGTGTTGCTTGTTTATATTCTGCGTGTTGCTTGTTTTATGGCTATGTGTAGCTTGTTTAGTGCTGTATTGCTTATTATATTCTGTGTTTTGCTTGTTTTTTTACTCTGCATGTTGTTTGTTTTATTCTGCATGTTGTTTGTTTTATTCTGCATGTTGTTTGTTTTATTCTGCATGTTCCTTGAAGACTATTGCATATTTTACACTAATATTAATATTTATATTTACATGTTATGTGACATAACCTCGCTGTACGAGGGGTTCGAACCAGTGGTGTTCCTGGGCGGCCATGACAAGGAGTAAGGAGCAGTGCCCAGAACCACTCTGGGACAATCCTCATAAGTTTTAAGTGGCAGTTCCACCCGCCCCTTTTTCAAACCCCGAACACTTCCCGGGAAACATACTGGGAAAATTTCATCGCTCCTAGTGTACACACACACAACACACACACACCACACCACACACAAACACACACACACACACACACACACACACACACGGGGGGGTTGGGGTGACTGATAACACATAAAAATATTGCGTGGACAAGACAGGATTTCCCAAAATGGGACACAGAAACAAGGGGGCCAATTAAATTGAAGACTCAATAGTCAAAGGGATGTTTGGGAAATATTTCCAGTCACAGATTTGCGGAAGGGAAAAGTCCCGGAAAGTGGGTAGTGGAGGGAGGAATATGCATAGCTTTAAGACAGGTATGATAAAGCTCAAGGAGCAGGGGGAGAGAGGGCCTAGTACGATCAGTAAGGGCGAGGACAGGACTGAGTTTCGACCCCCCAACCGAATAGGCGATACAAAAGGTACACACACACACACACACACACCACACACACACACACAACACAACAACACACACACCACACACACACACACAACACACACACACACCACACACACCACAACACGACACACATTCAACCCCCAAAAACACACATACACACACATACACACACACACACACACACACAACACACACACACACACACACACAAACACACAACATACACACAAAAACACATACACACACACAAACCCCAACACAACACACACACACACAGGGAGCGATGGAAACTTCCTTTTAGCTACAGCACGAGAGAGAGAGAGAGAGAGGAACAGACGACAGACAGACAGACAGACAGAACCGAGAGGATGAGGCGCAAGACTATCTAGTATTTTACGTGATTGCCTCTGAGGAGGGGGAGGAGAATAAGAAGGGCCCCTGGGGACTGCATTTTGAAAACCTGTAAAGAAACATTGAAAGAAACCGGGGGGGAACAAGAGAAAAACCGGGTTTTCAAAAGAAGAAAAGTTAAATGGTGAAAGACTCCATGAATTTCAGAGCAGCGAGAAAGGAAACTGACGAAAAATCAACCAATGAAGGGAAATTCAGGGGGACTGAGGAGAATTCATACCAAGAGACGGAAAACTGCTAAGGGCAGAAACGATACACAAGGCAAGAAAAAGTTAGAGACACTGACCACAGGAGTCGGGGAAATGTTTCTTCATCCTGAGAGTGGACAGAAAGTGGAATGATTTTGACGAAATAGTGGATGCAGGGTCCGTACAAGCTTTAAGATTAAATAGATGAACCCACACACTAGGATGGCTTTAAAACTAGAGAGAGGGAACCAGGGGCAGACTTACCCCCGTAAAAAGAAAAAGAAGCCAAACACCTACAAAACAATGTCAAATCGTAACCAAAAATCTATACAACACTAAAATTACCAACAAGGAAAAGATGGGAATACGGTTTTGCGCTGCAGTGTTGTTGCTGAGTGTTTCTGCTGCAGTTTTGGCTGCAGTGTTGTTGCTGCAGTGTTGCGAGCAGTGTTTTTTTGCTGCAGTGTTGCTCTGCAGGTTTGGGGGTGCAGTGTTGTGCTACAGTGTTGTTGCGCATTTTGTTGCGCAGTGTTGCTGGCAGTGTGTTGCTGGGAGTGTTTTCTGCTGCATTTTGCTGCTGCATGTTTTCTGCACATGTTTTTGCGCAAATGTTTTTTGCTGCGTGTTGCGAGCAGTGTTGTTCTGCAGTGTTTGCTGCTGCAGTTTTTGCTGCTGCGTGTTTTTGCACAGTGTTGTTCTGCGTGCTGCTGCTGCAGTATGTTGCTGCAGTGTTGTTGCGCAGTGTTGCTGATGCGTGTTGTTGCGCGGTTGTTGCTGCAGTGTTTTCTGATGCATGTTGTTGCTGCAGGTTGGGTGCTGCAGTTTGGCTGCTGCAGTGTTCGCTACAGTGTTTTGCTGCAGTGTTGTTGCTGCAGTTGCTAGCAGTGTTTTTTGCGCAGTGTTGCTGCTGCAGTTTGCTGCTGCAAAGGGTTTTTGCTACAGTTTTTGGGCTGCAGGCTGCTGCTCAGTATGTTTCGCTGTTGTTGCTGCAGTGTTGTGAGCAGTGTTGTTGCTGCAGTGTTGTTGCTGCAGTGTTGCTGCTGCAGTGTTGTTGCTGCAGGGGTTTTCGCGCGTGTTTTCTGCGCAGTGTTGCTGCTGCAGTGTTGTTGTACAGGTTGTTGCGCATGTTGTTGCGCAGTGTTTTTGCTGCATGTTGTTGCTGCAGTGTTGCTGCTCAGTGTTGCTGCTGCGTGTTTTCGCGCATGTTGCTGCTACAGTGTTGTTCTGCAGTGTTGTTTTTCTGCAGTGTTTTCTGAGGTTTGGGTCAGGTTGTTGCTACATTGTTGTTTTGGGAGTTTGCGCTGCAGTGTTTTTGCTACAGTGTTGCTGCGCGTGTTGTGCTGCAGTGTTTTTCTGCTGCAAGGTTTTTTTGCTGCAGTGGGGTTGCTGCGGTTGCTGCGGGATGTTTTGCTGCAGTGTTGTTGCTGCATGTTGCTGCAGTGTTGTTGCAGGTTTGTTGTGGTTGTTGCTAATGGTTTTTTTCTGCAGTTTGTTGCTGCATTGTTTTTTGCTAAAAAGTGTTGTTTTCTGCAGTGTTGTTGCGCAGTGTTGCTGCAGTGTTTTGCAGTGTTGTTGCTGAGTGTTTTGCTATAGTGTTTTTGCGCAGTGTTGTTGTTGCAGTGTTGTTGCTGCAGTGTTGTTGCTGCAGTTTTTGCAGTTTGTTCTGCAGTGTTGTTTTCTAAGTTTGTTTTCTGCAGTGTTGTTGCTGCATTGTTGTTGCTACAGGTTGTTGCGCAGTTTTTGCCTGCAGTGTTGCTGCTGCAGGTTGCTGCGCAGTGTTCTGCTACAGGTTGTTGCTGAGTGTTTTTCTGCTGCAGTGTTTGCTGCAGTGTTGCGCTGCATGTGTTGCTACAGTGTTGTTGTCATGTTGTGCTGCAAAGGGTTTTTGCTGCATGTTGTTTTCTACAGTGTTTTCTGCTGCATGTTGCTGCTGCAGTGTTGCTGCTGCAGTGTTGCGCAGTGTTTTCTGCGCAGTTTGCTGCTGCAGGTTTTGCTGCTGCAGTGTTTTTTGCGCGGTTGTTGCTGATTTGTTGCTGCAGTGTTTTTGCGCAGTTTTGCTGCTGTTTTGCTACAGTGTTGTTGCGCAGTGTTGTGCTGCAGTGTTGTTGCGCAGGTTGTTTCTGCAGTGTTTTTTCTGCGTGTTGTTTCTGCGTGTTTTTTGTGCAGTGTTCTGCTGCAGTTTGCGCTGCGTGTTTTGCTGCAGTGTTTTTTGCTGCAGTGTTTTGGGAGTGTTGCTGCTGCAGTTTGTTGCTGCAGTGTTTTTGCGCAGTGTTGTTGTTGCAGTTTGCTGCGCAGTGTTGTTGCTGAAGTGTTTTTTCGCAGTTTGCTGCTGCAGTGTTTTTTTTTGCTGCATGTTTTGCTGCAGTGTTGTTTTCTGCAGGTTTGTTGCTGCGTGTTGTTGCTGCGTGTTGTTGTGCAGTTTGCTGCTGCAGTGTTGCTGCTGCAGTGTTGTTCTGCAGTGTTGTTGCTGCAGTGTTGTTGCTGCAGTGGTTGCTACAGTGTTGTTTCCGCAGTGTTGCTGCGGGAGTTTTGTTGCTGCATGTTTTTGTGCAGTTTGCTGCTCATGTTGTTCTGCAGTTTGTTGCTGCATGTTGTTTCTGCAGTGTTGTTTCTGCTGCATGTTGTTCTGCTGCAGTGTTGTTGCTGCAGTGTTTTTGCTGCTGCAGTGTTGCTGCTGCAGTGTTGTTGCTGCAGTGTTTTTTGTTGCTGCATTTTGTTGCTCTGCGTGTTTGCTCCTGCTGCATGTTTTGCTGCAGTGTTTTTTGCTGCTGCGTGTTGCGTTTCTGCAGGTTGTTCTGCAGTGTTGTTGCGCGCAGTTTGCTGCGCAGTGTTGTTGTGCAGGGTTGTTGTTTTCGCAGTGTGTTTTTCGCGCAGTTTTTGTTTCTGCAGTGTTTTCGCTGCAGTGTTGTTGCTGCAGTTTGTTTTTGCTGCAGTGTCGTTGCGCAGTGTCTCGCTGCGTGCGTTGCTGCTGTCGTTTCGCAGTGTCGTCGCTGCAGTGTCGGCTGCAATGTGGTTTGCTGCGTGTGATTGCGCTGCGTGTTGCGCAGTGTCGAAGCTAAGTGTTGTTGCCCGCAGGCTTGCGCGGTTGTTCTGCAGTGGTTGTTTGCTCAGTGTTTTGCTGCATGTTGCTCGCAGTTCGTTGCTGCAGTTTCGTTGCTGCAGTGTTGTTTCTGCAGTGTTGTTCGCAGTGTTTTTTGCTGCAGTGTCGTTGCTGCAGTGGTTTTGCTGCATTGTTGTTGCGCAGTGTCGTTGCTGCAGTGCGTTGCGCAGTGTTGTTCTGCAGGTTGTTGCTGCAGTTCGTTGCTGCAGTGTTTGCTGCAGTGTTTTTGCTGCAGTGTTGTTGCTGCAGTGTCGTTGCTGCAGTGTTGCTGCTCATTTTGTTGCTGCAGTTCGTTGCTGCAGTTTGTTTCGCATTGTTGTTGCGCTTTTGTTTCTGCATTGTTGTTTGGCAGTGTTGTTGCTGCAGTGTTGTTGCGCTGTGTTGTTTTCTGCAGTTTGTTTTCTGCTGTGTTGTTTCTGCTTTGCTGCAGTGTTGCTGCGCATGTTGTTGCTGCAGTTTTTGTTGCTGCTTTTTGTTGCTGCGTGTTGCTGCTGTTGTTGCTGCTGTGTTTTGCTGCACTGTGTTTCTTCTTCACTGTTTGCTGCTGCGTTTTCGCTGCATGTTTTTCCACAGTGTAGCTGCTGCAGTGTTGTTGCTCACGTGTTGCTGCGCAGTTTTTTGCTGCAGTGTTGTTGCTGCAGTGTTTTTTGCGCGGGGTTTTTGCGCAGTGTTTTTCACGTGTTTTTTCCTGCAGTGTTTTTCTGCTGCATGTTGTTGCTGCAGTGTTGTTGCGCAGTGTTGCTGTGCAGTTTGTTCGCATGTTGTTGTGCAGTGTTTTTCTGCAGTGTTGTTTCGCTGCGGGGTTGTTGCGCGCAGTGTTGTTCTGCAGTTTGTTGCTGCTGAGTGTTGCTGCTGCAGTGTTGTTGCGCAGTGTTTTGTTCTGCAGTGTGTTGCTGCTGCAATGTTGCTCCTGTTGCAGGTTGTTGCTGAGTGTTTTTTGCTGCTGCAGTGTTGCTGTTCTGCATGTTTTTTGCTGCATTTGTTGCTGCTGCAGTGTTCTGCGCAGTGTTGTTGCGCAGTGTTGTTGTTGCTGCAGTGTTGTTGCGCTGCAGGTTGTTTTGCTGCAGTGTTGCTGCGCAGTGTTTTTGCTGCAGTGTTGTTTTTCGCAGTGTGTTTTTCTGCGGCGTCCTGCGTGTCGTTGCTGCAGTGTCGTTGCTGCATTGTCGTCGCTGCAGTGCGTTGCGCAATGTGGGTTGCTGCAGTGGATTTGCTGCTGCATGTTTCTGCAGTGTCGGGTGCTACAGTGTTGTTGCGGGAGTTTCGTTGCTGCGTGTTGTTGCTGCGTGTTGTTGCTGCAGGTTTTTGCTGGGGTTTCTGCTGCAGTGTCGTTGTGCAGTGTCGTTTCTGCAGTGTTGTTGCTGCAGTGTTGTTGTGCAGTGTTTTTGCTGCAGGTCTTGCTGCGGTTGTTTCTGCAGTGTTTTGCTGCATTTTTGTTGCTGCAGTGCGTTGCTGCATGTCGTTGCTGCAGTGTTGTTGCTGCAGTGTTGTTCTGCAGTGCGTTCTGCGTGTTGCTGCAGGTTGTTTGCTGAGTGTTTTTTGCTGCAGTGTCGTTGCTGCGGTTGCTGCGCAGTTTTGTTCTGCAGTGTCGTTTTTCAGTGTGTTTCGCATTGTTTTTTGCTGCATTTTTTTTGCGGCATTGTTTTTGCTGCAGTGTTTTTGCGCAGTGTTTTGCTGCTGGTTGTTGCTGCATTTTTGTTTTCGCTGTGTTGTTGCGCAGTGTTGCTGCAGTTTGCTGCTGCAGTTTGTTGCGCAGTTTTGTTGCTGCTGTTTGTTGCTGCGTGTTGCTGCAGTGTTGTTTTCGCTGTGTTTTTGCTGCACTGTGTTCTTCTTCACTGTGTTTGCTGCAGTGTTTCTGCTGCAGTGTTGTTCCTACGTGAGCTGCTGCAGGTTTTTTTTGCTGCACGTTTGCTGCTGCAGGGGTTGCTGCGTGTTGTTGATGCATGTTGTTGCTGCAGTGTTTTTGCTGCAGTTTGTTGCTGCAGGTTTTTGCTGCCGCGTTCTGCGCAGTGTTGTTGCTGCAGTGTTGCTGCTGCACTGTGTTGCTGCAGTTTTGTTGCTCACGTGTTGCGCTGCAGTGTTTTGCTGCATGTGTTTTCTGCTGCAGTTTGGGTTTCTGCGGTTTTTCCTACAAGGACTCTGCATGTTGTTGCGCACTGTGTTTGCTCGTGTTTGCTGCTGCATGTTTTGCGCAGGTTTTGCTGCACTGTGTTGCTGCTGCATGTTGCTGCTGCATTGTTGCTGCTGCAGTGTTGCTGCTGCAGTGTTGCTGCTGCAATCTGCTTCAGTGTTGCCTGCAGTGTCGCTGCTGCAGTGTTGCGCTGCAAGTTGCTGCTGCGGTTGCGCTGCGTGTTTCTGCATTGTTGCTGCGCAGTGTTGCTGCTGCAGTGTTGCTGCGCAGAGTTGCTGCTGCATGTTCTCGCAGTGTTGCGCTCAGTGTTGCTGCTGCAGAGTTTTGCTGCAGTGTTGCTGCTGCAGTGTTGCGCTCAGAGTTGCTGCGCAGAGTTGCTGCTGGGGTGTTGCTGCGGTGTTGCGCTGTAGAGTTGCGCTGCAGAGTTGCTGCGCAGTGTTCTGCGCAGTGTTTCTCTGCAGAGTTGCTTGCAGTGTTGCTGCGAAGTTTGCTGCTGCGTGTTGCTGCGCCGTTTGCTGCGCAGTGTTGCTGCTGCAGTGTTGCTGCTGCAGTGTTGCTGCGCAGTGTTTTCTGCTGCAAGTTGCTGCGCAAGTTGGCGCAGTGTTGCGCGCATGTTGCTGCTGTAGATTGCTGCTGCGAGTTGCTGCTGCAGTGTTGGCTGCAGTGTTGCTGCTGCAAATGTTGCTGCTGTAAGTTTTCTGCTGCAGATTGCTCTGATTTTTGCTCTGCAATTTTCTGCTGCAGAGTTTTTGCTGCGGGTTTCGCGCAGAGGCTGCTGCAGTTTGCTGGCAGTGTTCTGCTGCAGTGTTGCGCTGCAAGGGTTTTTGCTGCAGTGTTGCGCTGCAGTGTGCTGCTGAGATTGCTGCGCAGATTGCCTTCAGTGTTTTCGCTGCTGTTGCTGCTGCGTGTTGCTCTGCATGTTCTGCTGCATGTTGCTGCCAGTGTTTTTTGCTGCAGGTTTCTGCTGCGTGTTGCTCTGCAAGTTTCTGCTGCAGAGTTTTCTGCTGGAGGTTTTCTGCTGCAGTGTTGCTGCTGCAGGTTTGCTGTGCAGTGTTGCTGCGCAGTGTTTTTTGCGCAGGTTGCGCTGAGTGTTGCGGGGAGTTGCTGCGCAGAGTTGCTGCTGCAGTGTTGGGGCTGCAGGTTGCGCGCAGTGTTGCTGTGAGAGGTCTGCGCAAGTTGCTGCTGCAGGTTTGCGCTGCAAGTTGCTGCTGCGAGTTCTTGCCGAGTTGCTGCTCAGGGTTTCGCTGCATGTTTCCCCCTGCAGTGTTGCTGCTGCGTGTTTTCTGCTGCAGTGTTTTGCTCAGTGTTGCGCTGCAGTGTTGCTGCTGTAGAGTTGCTGCTGAGATTGCTGCTGCAGGTTTTCCCGCGCAGTGTTGCTGTGCAAGTGTTGCTGCTGCAGTGTTGCCGTGCATGTTGCTGCGCAGGGTTTTGCTGCGGTTTGCTGCGTGTTGCGCTGCAGAGTTCGCTGCAGAGTTGCTGCGCAGTGTTTGCTGCTGCAGTGTTTGCTTGGGAGTGTTGCTGCTGCAGTGTTGCTGCTGCAGTGTTTGCTGCAGTGTTTTCTGCTGCAGTGTTGGCTGTAGATTTGCGGCAGAGTTGCGCTGCAGTGTTCGCGCAGTGTTCTGCTGCAGTGTTTTTGCTGTAAAAGTTGCTGCTGCAGAGTTGCGCTGCAGTGTTGCTGCTGCAGATTGCTGCTGCGAGTTGCTGCTGCAGAGTTCTGCTCAGAGTTGCTGCTGCGTGTTGCCTGCATGTTGTCTGCAGTTTGCTGCTGCAGTGTTGTTGCTGCAGGTTGCGCTGCGTGTTGCGCTGCAGTGTTTGTTGTGCAGTGTTCGCTGCATTTTTGCTGCTTCACTTTGACATTTCCTTTGTATAAAATAATGGTCCCCCAAAATTGTTGTTCAGAGTCTGTCTCCGTCACCTCACCCCCATCCTGCCCAACCACCTTTCCCCAACCCCTCCTGCCCAACCACCTTTCCCCAAACCCTCCCCGCCCAACCCCTTCCCCAACCCTCCTGCCCAACCATCCTTCCCACCACCTTCCCCAAACCCTCCTTCCCAACCATCCTTTTCCCAACCCTCCGCCCAACCACCTTCCAACCCTCCTTCCCAACCACCTTCCCAACCATCCTGCCAACCACCTTCCCAACCATCCTTCCCACCATCCTCCCAACCATCCTGCCCAAACCCTCCTTCCCAAACCTCCTCCCAACCCTCCTTCCCAACCATCCTTCCCAAACCCTCCTTCCCAACCATCCCTTTCCCCAAACCCTCCTTCCCAACCACCTTCCCAAACCATCCTTCCCAAACCCTCCTGCCCAACCCTCCTTCCCAACCATCCTTCCCAACCATCCTTCCCAACCATCCCCGCCCAACCATCCTTCCCCAACCCTCCTCCCAACCACCTTCCCAACCATCCTTCCCCCCATCCTTCCCACCTCCTCCCCCCCATCCCTTTCCCAACCACCTTTCCCCAAACCCTCTTCCCAAACCCTCCTTCCCAACCATCCTTTCCCCAAACCCTCCTTCCCAACCATCCTTCCCAAAAACCTGCCCAACCACCTTCCCAACCATCCTTCCCCAACCCTCCTTTCCCCAAACCCCCTTCCCAACCACCTTCCCCAAACCCTCCTTCCCCAACCATCCTTCCCAACCACCTTCCCAACATCCCTTCCCAACCACCTTCCCAACCATCCTGCCCAACCTCCTTCCCAACCATCCTGCCCAACCATCCTTTCCCAACCATCCTTCCCAAAAATCCTTCCCAACCATCCTTCCCAACCATCCTTCCCAAACCTCCTTCCCCAAACCCTCCTTCCCAACCACCTTCCCAAACCCTCCTTCCCCAAACCCTCCTTCCCAACCATCCTTCCCAACCCCTCCTTCCCAACCATCCCTTCCCCCCCCCCCTTCCCAAACCCCCTTCCCAACCTCCTTTTCCCCAAACCCTCCTGCCCAACCCCTCCTCCCAACCATCCTTCCCCAACCCTCCTTCCCAACCATCCTTTCCCCAAACCCTCCTTCCCCAAACCCCCTTCCCAACCTCCCTTTCCCAAAACCCTCCTTCCCAACCATCCTTCCCAAACCCCCTTCCCCAAACCCTCCTTCCCAACCATCCTTCCCAAACCATCCTTTCCCCAAACCCTCCTGCCCCAAACCTCCTCCCCAAAACCCCTTCCCCAAACCCTCCTTTCCCAAAAATCCTTCCCCAAACCCTCCTTTCCCCAAACCCCCTTCCCAACCTCCTTCCCAACCACCTTTCCCAAACCCTCCTTCCCCAAACCCTCCTTCCCAACCATCCGCCCAAACCCTCCTTTCCCCAACCATCCGCCCAACCACCTTCCCAAACCCCCTTTCCCCCCCATCCTTCCCCAAACCTCCTTCCCAACCATCCTTTCCCCAAACCCTCCCCCAACCATCCTGCCAAACCCTCCTTCCCAACCTCCTTCCCAAACCCCCTTCCCAACCTCCTGCCCAAACCCTCCTTCCCCAAACCTCCTTCCCCAAACCCCCTTCCCAACCATCCTTCCCAAACCCTCCTTCCCCAAACCCTCCTTCCCCAAACCCTCCTTCCCCAAACCCTCCTTTTCCCAAACCTCCTTCCCCCTTTTTTTCCCAAACCCTCCTTCCCAACCACCTTTCCCAACCATCCTTCCCAACCTCCTCCCAACCATCCCCCCAACCATCCTCCCAACCATCCTTCCCAACCATCCTTCCCAAAACCCCCTTTCCCCAAACCCTCCTTTTCCCCCCATCCTTTTCCCCAAACCCCTTTCCCCAAACCCTCCTTCCCAACCATCCCTTTCCCAAAAACCCCCTTCCAAACCCTCCCTCCCAACCACCTCCCAACCATCCTTCCCAACCATCCTTCCAACCATCCTCCCCCCATCCTTCCCAACCATTCCTTCCCAAAAATCCCGCCCAACCCTCCCTTCCCCCAAACCCTCCGCCCAACCATCCTTCCCCAACCATCCTTCCCAACCACCTTCCCAACCATCCTTCCCAACCACCTGCCCAAACCCTCCTTCCCAACCATCCTTCCCACCATCCTTTCCCCAAACCCTCCTGCCCACCACCTGCCCAACCATCCTTCCCAAACCTCCTTCCCAAACCCCCTTCCCAACCATCCTGCCCAACCCTCCTTCCCAAACCCTCCGCCCAACCATCCTTCCCAAACCCTCCTTCCCAACCACCTGCCCAAACCCTCCTTCCCCAAACCATCCTTCCCCAAACCCTCCGCCCAACCATCCTGCCCAACCTCCTCCCAACCATCCTTCCCAACCATCCGCCCAAACCATCCGCCAACATCCTGCCCAACCATCCTGCCCAACCACCCCAACCATCCTTCCCAACCATCCTCCCCCCTCCTTTTCCCAACCATCCTCCCAACCACCTGCCCAACCCTCCTTCCCAACCATCCTGCCCAACCATCCTGCCCAACCATCCTGCCCAACCATCCTTTCCCAAACCCCTGCCCACCATCCTGCCCCAACCATCCTGCCCCCCAAACCCTCCTTTCCCAACCACCGCCCAACCCTCCTTCCCCAACCTCCGCCCAACCATCCTTCCCAAACCCTCCCCCAACCACCTTCCCAACCCCCTTTTCCCAAAACCCCTGCCCAACCCTCCCCCAACCATCCGCCCCAACCATCCTGCCCCCCCCCTTCCCCAAACCTTTCCCGCCCAACCCCCTTCCCAACCATCCTTTTCCCAACCATCCTGCCCAACCATCCTTTCCCCCAAACCCTCCTGCCCCAACACTCCGTGTCAACCATCCTGCCCCAACACCTGGTCAAACCCTCCGCCCCCCCACTCCTGTGCAACCACCTGCCCCAAAACTCCTTGTAACCAACCTCCCCAACACTCCCTTTTCAACCATCCTGCCCCAACACTCCTGTTATCCATCCTGCCCCCAACACTCCTGGTCAAACCCTCCGCCCCAACACTCCGTGCAACCACTTTCCCCAAACACCCCCCCCCTGTGCAACCCCCTGCCCCAACACACTCCCCGTGACAACCATCTTACCCCAAACCCCCACGTAGTTACCTATCAATATCAACTACCTCTCCCACAAGCCTTTTAAAACCCCTTTTCACTTCCCTTAACATAAACCGTTCCCATTGCCCCCTTTTCCCCAAAATTTTCCATTAGTCCCCGCCCTAAACCCCCTTCAGACAACCTCCTTGCCCAAATACTGTCAAAACCCCCTTTTTCCCACTGATTTGTTCCATCCTTGTCCCCAATGATTTGTAAAGTCACTGGACCATCCACCTGCTCCAGCTCCTTGGAACA
>NW_026509449.1:0-14856 GCF_026875155.1 Cherax quadricarinatus
GGGGTTTGAGTGTCAGGTGGCACACATAAAAAAAACCCTGGGCACGCGTGCATAAGGGAAAAAAAAAAAAAACGCCCGTTTTTTTTAAAAAAATGCCGACTTTGTGGTCTATTTTCGTATAGTATTTGTGGTTGTATTCTCGTTTTCATGGTCTCATTTGATAGAATGGAAACTATATTATAGAAATGGTGGGATTTTGATTAATTTTACTATAAAAGAGAACCTGGAAATGGAGCACAAAGTACAGGAAATGTTTGATTTTTGCGATGTTCAAAAGTAAACAAATGATGTCATTGTCCAATAAATGTCCAAATAGCCATTCTAATACGCAGTCATGATGGGTTGATGTAATTTTTTACAATTATTACAGTATTGCAGTAGTCTGCATAACAGTAAATCTTCTATTTTTTGTTTGAATAAAATTTCAAAATAAAAGCAAGAGTAATATCACAGGGACCTGGAGACATGACTGATGAACAAAGAAAATCTTATTTTAGAGCCAGGAATGTCTGCATTGTTCATTCTGGACCTTATTTTGAAATTGTCGTATTATTTTATTTTCGTGAAATTGGCCAAATTGCAAATTTCTGACCATGTTATTGGGTAGTTGAAATCGGTAAATGGCAGTTTCTTGTGCTCAATCGATAGAAAAAATCGAGTTCTGAAGAAATAGTTATGAGTTTGGTTGACTGGAATAACGGAATTAGCCGAAAATAGGCTCAAAGTGGGCGAAATTGCCGATTTTTAAATATCGCCGAAGTCGCTAACTTCGCGAAGAGCGTAATTCCGTCAGTTTTCCATCAAATTTCGTTTTTTTTGGTGTCTTTACAATCGGGAAAAGATTCTCTATCATTTCATAAGAAAAAATAATTTTTTTTTTCGAATATTTTGCACAACCAGGAGCAACTTCAGGATTGGGCCCTTCGACAGTCAAAGGGCTAGTTACAGTGCCCATTACTAGTTACAGTGCCTGTTACTAGTCCAGGTACTGGCCTGTCTCCCTCAAAATCACGTGACCAACCTGACGTCAGCTTACCATGCATTAGTATAGTCAGTAGGTTCACAGTACACGCTCTGAGGTAGGTTCCCACACACAGGGCAGTAGGTTCACAGTACTGCTCTGAGTAGATTCCCACACTCAGGGCAGTAGGTTCACAGTACTTGGTCTGAGTAGGTTCCCACACTCAGGGCAGTAGGTTCACAGTACACGCTCTGAGTAGGTTCCCACACTCAGGGCAGCAGGTTCACAGTACTTGCTCTGATGTAGGTTCCCACACTCAGGGCAGTAGGTTCACAGTACTTGTCTGAGTAGGTTCCCCACACTCAGGGCAGTAGGTTCCCACACCCAGGGCAGTAGGTTCAAAGTACTCTCTCTGAGTAGGTTCCCACACTCAGGGCAGTAGGTTCCCACACTCGCTCTGAGTAGGTTCCCACACTCAGGGCAGTAGGTTCCCACACTCAGGGCAGTAGGTTCCCACACTCAGGGCAGTAGGTTCACAGTACTCGCTCAGAGTATGTTCACAACACTCTGAGTAGGTTCCCACACTCAGGGCAGTAGGTTCACAGTACTCGCTCAGAGTATGTTCACAACACTCTGAGTAGGTTCCCACACTCAGGGCAGTAGGTTCCCACACTCAGGGCAGTAGGTTCCCACACTCAGGGCAGTAGGTTCACAACACTCAAGGCAGTAGGTTCCCACACTCAGGGCAGTAGGTTCCCACACTCAGGGCAGTAGGTTCCCACACTCAGGGCAGTAGGTTCCCACACTCAGGGCAGTAGGTTCCCACACTCAGGGCAGTAGGTTCCCACACTCAGGGCAGTAGGTTCCCAGTACTCACTCAGGCAGTAGGTTCCCACACTCAGGGCAGTAGGTTCCCACACTCAAGGCATTAGGTTCCCACACTCAAGGCAGTAGGTTCCCACACTCAAGGCAGTAGGTTCCCACACTCAGGGCAGTAGGTTCCCACACTCAGGGCAGTAGGTTCCCACACTCAAGGCAGTAGGTTCCCACACTCAGGGCAGTAGGTTCCCACACTAAGGGCAGTAGGTTCCCACACTCAATTCAGTAGGTTCCCACACTCAGGGCAGTAGGTTCCCACACTCAGGGCAGTAGGTTCCCACACTCAAGGCAGTAGGTTCCTACACTCAGGGCAGTAGGTTCCCACACTCAGGGCAGTAGGTTCCCACACTCAGGGCAGTAGGTTCCCACACTCAGGGCAGTAGGTTCCCACACTCAGGGCAGTAGGTTCCCACACTCAGGGCAGTAGGTTCCCACACTCAAGGCAGTAGGTTTCCACACTCAAGGCAGTAGGTTCCCACACTCAAGGCAGTAGTTCCCACATCAAGGCAGTAGGTTCCTACACTCAGGGCAGTAGGTTCCCACACTCAGGTAGTAGGTTCCCACACTCAGGGCAGTAGGTTCCCACACTCAGGGCAGTAGGTTCCCACACTCAGGGTAGTAGGTTCCCACACTCAGGGCAGTAGGTTCCTACACTCAGGGCAGTAGGTTCCCACACTCGGGGCAGTAGGTTCCCACACTCAGGGCAGTAGGTTCCCACACTCCAGGGCAGTAGGTTCCCACATCAAGGCAGTAGGTTCCTACACTCAAGGCAGTAGGTTCCCACATCAAGGCAGTAGGTTCCCACACTCAGGGTAGTAGGTTCCCACACTCAGGGCAGTAGGTTCCTACACTCAGGGCAGTAGGTTCCCACACTCAGGGCAGTAGGTTCCCACACTCAGGGCAGTAGGTTCCCACACTCAGGCAGTAGGTTCCCACACTCAGGGCAGTAGGTTTCCACACTCAGGGCAGTAGGTTCCCACACTCAGGGCAGTAGGTTCACACACTCAGGGCAGTAGGTTCCCACATTCAGGGCAGTAGGTTCCCACACTCAGGGCAGTAGTGTCCCACACTCAGGGCAGTAGGTTCCCACACTCAAGGCAGTAGGTTCCTACACTCAAGGCAGTAGGTTCCCACACTCAAGGCAGTAGTTCCCACACTCAGGGCAGTAGGTTCCCACACTCAGGCAGTAGGTTCCCACACTAAGGGCAGTAGGTTCCCACACTCAAGGCAGTAGGTATCCCACACTCAGGGCAGTAGGTTCCCACACTCAGGGCAGTAGGTTCCCACACTCAAGGCAGTAGGCTCCTACACTCAGGGCAGTAGGTTCCTACACTCAGGGCAGTAGGTTCCCACACTCAGGGCAGTAGGTTCCCACACTCAGGGCAGTAGGTTCCCACACTCAGGGCAGTAGGTTCCCACACTCAGGGCAGTAGGTTCCCACACTCAAGGCAGTAGGTTTCCACACTCAAGGCAGTAGGTTCCCACACTCAAGGCAGTAGGTTCCCACACTCAAGGCAGTAGGTTCCTACACTCAGGGCAGTAGGTTCCCACACTCAGGGTAGTAGGTTCCCACACTCAGGGCAGTAGGTTCCCACACTCAGGGCAGTAGGTTCCCACACTCAGGGTAGTAGGTTCCCACACTCAGGGCAGTAGGTTCCTACACTCAGGGCAGTAGGTTCCCACACTCGGGGCAGTAGGTTCCCACACTCAGGGCAGTAGGTTCCCACACTCAGGGCAGTAGGTTCCCACACTCAAGGCAGTAGGTTCCTACACTCAAGGCAGTAGGTTCCCACACTCAAGGCAGTAGGTTCCCACACTCAGGGTAGTAGGTTCCCACACTCAGGGCAGTAGGTTCCTACACTCAGGGCAGTAGGTTCCCACACTCAGGGCAGTAGGTTCCCACACTCAGGGCAGTAGGTTCCCACACTCAGGGCAGTAGTTCCCACACTCAGGGCAGTAGGTTTCCACACTCAGGGCAGTAGGTTCCCCACAATCAAGGCAGTAGGTTCCTACACTCAGGGCAGTAGGTTCCACATTTCAGGGCAGTAGGTTCCCACACTCAGGGCAGTAGGTTCCCACACTCAGGGCAGTAGGTTCCCACACTCAAGGCAGTAGGTTCCTACACTCAAGGCAGTAGGTTCCCACACTCAAGGCAGTAGGTTCCCCACACCAGGGCAGTAGGTTCCACACTCAAGGCAGTAGGTTCCCACACTCAGGCAGTAGGTTCCCACACTCAGGGTAGTAGGTTCCCACACTCAGGGCAGTAGGTTCCCACATTCAGGGCAGTAGGTTCCCACACTCAGGGCAGTAGGTTCCCACACTCAAGGCAGTAGGTTCCCACACTCAGGGCAGTAGGTTCCTACACTCAGGGCAGTAGGTTCCCACACTCAGGGCAGTAGGTTCCCACACTCAAGGCAGTAGGTTCCCACACTCAGGGCAGTAGGTTCCCACACTCAGGGCAGTAGGTTCCACACTTAGGCAGTAGTTCCCACACTCAGGGCAGTAGGTTCCACACTCAAGGCAGTAGGTTCCCACATTCAGGGCAGTAGGTTCCCACACTCAGGGCAGTAGGTTCCCACACTCAGGGAAGTAGGTTCCCACACTTAGGGCAGTAGGTTCCCACACTCAGGGCAGTAGGTTCCCTCACTCAAGGCAGTAGGTTCCCACATTCAGGGCAGTAGGTTCCCACACTCAGGGCAGTAGGTTCCCACACTCAGGGCAGTAGGTTCCCACACTCAGGGCAGTAGGTTCCCACACCAGGGCAGTAGTTCCCACACTCAAGGCAGTAGGTTCCCACACTCAAGACAGTAGGTTCCCACACTCAAGGCAGTAGGTTCCACACTCAGGGCAGTAGGTTCCCACACCAAGGCAGTAGGTTCCCACACTCAGGGCAGTAGGTTCCCACACTCAAGGCAGTAGTTCCTACACACTCTTCTGAGAAGATTCAGGCAACTATGCCTTAATACATTTGCTCGCTCTAGAATATTACTTAGTCCCAGACAAATATCTCTAACTCGTGATAACTTGTTATTAGCTAATATTTCGGTCTGTCTGCACTTTAAGAGAGACTTCTGGCTTTAAGGATTATCGTGCTTTAAGTTAATATATATATATATAGTCTCGACAAGTATCTAATACGAATCTGTCTTTGTTGAGACGATAGTTTTATTGGATACATTTCAGAGCTTTCATGTAAATATATTTTATAAGACTCCTGACATAGAGTATGATCATTGTACACAAACATTACGAGTAAGTCGTATGTCGACTGTTTTCTGTATTAAGTTTATCTTTATGTATTACACCGCAACAGACACAACTTTGTATTATATACTAAGTTTTATTTGAATTCTTATGTAATAAAGATCACATTTTATTTATTCGGATCAGTCTCCTAATGATAATCCACATATTAAAATGACATTTGTCTAAGGACAACTAGACCAGAGCTTGATTCGACATCATTTACAGAAAGGGGCCAAAACAGGCCTACAGACATGGCCCTTGATGTAACACCCCATAATGTATGTGAGTGTCATAATGTCCAGTATTGGTCAGCAGCGACGGTCTCACCTAACCGTGAGCGTCGGCCACTTGGGGTGAGTACTGGAGGCCAGGGCGAGTACTGCAGGACAGTAGCGAGTACTGGAGGCGATGGGCGAGTACTGGAGGCCAGGGGCGAGTACTGGAGCCAGGGCGACTATTGGATGGCCAGGGCAAGTACAGAAGGCTGGGGCAAGTACAAGGGAAAAGAAGAATTACACAAGGCAAAAGACCCAGGAAAATAAGGAGAGCAGTCGTACAGCCAGAAATGAATATGCACAGGTAAGAAGGGAGGCCCAACGAAAATACGAAAATGACATAGCAGCTAGAGCCAAATCTGACCAAAAGCTGTTGTACAGCCACATCAGGAGGAAAACAACAGTCAAGGACCAGGTAATTAGGCTGAGGAAGTAACGATGGGAGATCACAAGAAACGACCAGGAGTATGTGAGGAGCTCAACATGAGATTTAAAGAAGTGTTCACAGAGGAACAAGAAGAGACTCCAGAAAGACGGAGAGGGAGGGGCCCACTGTCAAGTGTTGGACACAATACATACAACTGCTAAGCGAGCCAAATACATCAAAGGCCATGGGGCAGGATAACATGTCTCCATGGGTCCTGAGAGAGGGAGCAGAGGCACTTTGTGTACCATTAACAACAATCTTCAACACATCTATCGAAACAGGGCGACTACCTGGAGTATGGAAGATAGCAAATGTAGTCCCAATTTTTAGAAAAAGGAGGCAGACACGAAGCATTAAACTATAGACCAGTGTCACTGACATGTATAGTATGTTAAGTCATGGAGAAGATTACTAGGAGGAGAGTGGTGGAACATCTAAAAGGAATGAGCTTATCAACGACAACCAGCACGGTTTCATGAACGGGAAATCCTGTCACAAACCTACTGGAGTTCTATGACAGGGTGACAGCAGTAAGACAAGAGAGAGAGAGAGGTGGGTAGATTGCGTTTTATTCGACTGTAAAAAGGCTTTTGGACACAGTTCCTCACAAGAAATTAGCATATAAGCTGGAGGACTAGTTAGATATTAACAGGGAAGGCACTGCAATGGATCAGGGAAAACCTGTCGGGAATACATCAGGGAGTCACGGTACGTGAGGAGGTGTCAGAGAGGGTGCGTATGACGAGCGGGGTTCCTCAGAGAACAGTCCTAAGACCGGTGCTGTTTCTAGTATATGTGATCATGTCGGAAGAAATAGACTCAGAAGCGTTTCTGTTTGCAGATGATGTGCAATTGACGAGAGGAATTCAATCGGTCGAGGACCAGGTGGAGCTACAAAGGGATCTGGATAGGCTGCAGGCCTGGTCTAGAAATTTGCTCCTGGAGCTCAACCCCACCAAGTGAAAAGTCATGAAGATAGGGGATGGGCAAAGAAGACCACAGACGGAATACAGTCTAGGGGGCCACACACTACAAACCTCACTCAAGGAAAAAGATCTTGGATCAGTATAACACCAGGCACATCTGAGGCACACATCAACCAAATAACTGCTGCACCATATGGCGCCTAGCAAACCTAAGAACAGCATTTTCGACATCTCAGTAAGAAATCGTTCAGGATCCTGTACACCGTGTATGTCAGACCTATATTGGAGGATGCAGCACCAGTTTGGAACCCACTTATAGCCAAGCATGTAAGGAAATTAGAGAAAGTGCAAAGGTTTGCAACAAGAGTAGTCCCGGAGCAAAGGGGCATGTCCTACCAGGAGAGGTTAAGGGAAATCGACCTCATGACACTGGAGGAGAGGAGAGAGGGGGATATGATAACGACATACAAAATTCCGAGAGGAATTAACAAGGTGGAGAGAGACGGGATGTTCCAGTGATGGGATAAAGCAACAAGGGGTCACAATTGGAAGTTGAAGACTCAGGTGAGTTACAGGGATGTTAAGAAGTATTTATTTAGTCATAGAGTTGTCAGGAAGTGAAAAAGTCTGGGAAGTGATGTAGTGGAGGTAGGATTCATTCATAGTTTTAAGAAAAGGTATGATAATGCTTATGGAGTAGGAAGAGCGACCTAGTAGATACCAGTGACGAGGCGGGGTCAGGAACTGTGACTCGACCACTGCAACCACAGGTAGTTGAGTACAACTAGGTGGAGGACAGGGGAAAGTACTGGAGACCAGGGGCAAGTACCGGAGGTCAGGGACAAGTACCGGAGGCCAGGAGAAAGTACTGGAGACCAGGGGCAAGTACCGGAGGTCAGGGACAAGTACCGAGGCCAGGAGAAAGTACTGGAGGCCGGGGAAAGGTATAAAGGCACGGGAAAGTTCCGAAGGAAAGGGAAAGGACCTGGAGGCCAGGGGAAAGTACTAGAAGAAAGGGGGAAACTTAGCAAACTTAGTATATGCTTTTCTTCAAACCGGTTCCGTATTTTTCAGCTCAGGGAAAAATGAAGAGTTACTTTTTGTTTTAAGACAAGAGTGTTTTAGTGCCTTTTGTTGAGGTAGAATTATGCACCGAGGAGACGAGTGTGTGCTTGATGGAGGGGGAGGGGGGTGTGTGCTTGATGGAAAGGGGGGGAGGTGTGTGCTTGATGGAGGGGGACGGGGTGTGTGCTTGATGGAGGGGGAGGGGGGTGTGTCTTGATGGAGGGGGGGGGAGAGGTGTGCTGATGGAGGGGGGGGAGGTGTGTGCTTGATGGAGGTGGAGGGAGGGTGTGCTTGTGTAGGGGGGGGGAGATGTGGGGCTTGATGGAGGGGGAGGGAGGTGTGTGCTTTGATGGAGGGGAGGGTGGTGGTGGCTCATGGAGGGGGAGGGGTGTGTGCTTAGATGGAGTGGAGGGAGGTGTGTGCTTGATGGAGGGGGAGAGAGGTGTGTGCTTCAGGGAGAGGGAGGGTGGTGTGTGCTTGATGGGGGGGAAAGGGAGGTTGTGCTTGTGGGGGGGGGGAGGGTTGCTTGATGAATGGGAGGGAGTGTGGGCTGATGAGGGAGAGGGGTGTGTGCTTGACCCGGGGGAGGGGGGTGTGTGCTTATGAAGGGAAGGGAGGTGTGTGCTTGATGGAGGGGAGGGAGGGGTGTGCTTGATGTAGGGGAGGGAAGTGGTGTTTTGATGAGGGGAGGGTGTGTTGCTTGATGGGGGGGAGTGGGGTGTGTGCTTGATGGAGGGGGAAAGAAGTGGCTTGATGGAGGGGGGGAGTTTTGGGTTGAGGAGGGGGGAGGGGGTTTGTGTTTTGATGAAGGGACGTGGCGGTGTGCTTGATGGAGGGGGGAGGTTTTGCTTGATGGAGGGAGAGGGGTGTCTTGATGGAGGGGAGGAGGTGTGTGCTTGAGGAAGGGACGGTGGCGTGGCTGATGGAAGGGGGAGGAGGTGTGCTGATGGAGGGGAGGGAGATGTGTGCTTGATGGAGGGGGAGGGGTGTGTGCTTAAATGGAGGGGGATGGAGGTGTGGTTGATGGAGGGGAGGTTTGTGTGCTTGATGGAGGGGAGGGAGTGTGTGCTTTGATGGAGGGGGAGGGGTGTTTTGCTTTCAGGAGGGGGAAAGGTGGTGGTGCTTGAGAGTGGAGGAGGTGTGTGCTTGAGGGGAGGGGGAAGAGTTGAGCTTGATGGAAAGGAGGGTGGTGTGTGCTTGAAGGGGGGAGGGGTGTGTGTTTGGGAGGGGGGGGTGTGCTGATGAATGGGGAGGAGATGTTGCTTGATGGAGGGAGAGGGAGGTGTGTGCTTGATGGAGGGGGAGGGAGGTGTGTGTTTGATGAAGAGAGAGGGAGGTGTGTGCTTAAATGAGGGGAATGGGGTTTGTGCTTGATGAGGGGGAAAGAAGGGGTTGCTTGATGGAGGGGGAGGGGGTTGCTTGAGTGAAGGGGGAAGGGGGTTGTGCTTGATGGAGGGATAACGAGGTGTGTGCTTGATTGGAGGGGGAGGAGGTGTGTGCTTGAGGGGGAAAGGAGGGGTGTGTGGCTTGATGGAGGTGGAGGGAGGTGTGTGCTTGTGGGGGGGAGGGAGGTGTTGTTTGATGAAGGGAGGGAGGTGTGGGGCTTGATGGACGAAAAGGGTGGTTGTGAGTGGGGAGGGAGGTGTGTGCTTGAGAAAGGGGAGGGAGGATTGGCTTGATGGAGGGGAGGGGGGTGTGTGCTTATGGAGATGGAGGGAGGTGTGTGCTTAAAGGGAGGGGGGTTGTGTGTGCTTGATGGAGGGGGGAGTGTGTGCTGATGAGGAGGAAAAAGGGTTTGTGTGCTTGATGGAGGAGAAGGGTTTTTGTGTGATTGTTGGGGGGAGAGGGAGGTGTGTGATTGATGCAGGGGAGGAAAGTGTGTCTTGAAAAGAGGGGGAGGGAGGGTGCTTGATGAAGGGGGAGGAGGTGAGTGCTTAAATGGAGAGGAGGGGGGTGTGTGTTTGATGAAGGGGGAGGGAGGTGTGGCTTGATGGAGGAGTAAGGGGTGCGGTTGGATTCAGGGGAGGGAGGGGGGCGGTTGAAGGGGGAGGGAGCTGTGTGCTGATGGAGGGGGAGGGTGTGTGTGCTTAGGAGGAGAGTGTGTGTGCTGAGGAGAGGGAGTGAGGTGTGTGCTTGATGAGGGGGAGGGGTGAGGCTTGATGAGGGGGGGGAGGTGTGTGCTTGAGGAGGGAGGGGGTGTGTGCTTGATGAAAGGGAGGGAGGTGTGTGCTTGATGGAGGGAGGGGAGGTGTGGCTTGATGGAGGAGAGGGAGGTGTGTGCTTGATGGAGGGGAGGAGGGTGAGTTTGATGGAGGGGAGAGAGGTGGGGTCTTGATGAAAGGGAGGGAGGTGTGTGCTTGATGGAGGGAGAGGAGGTGTGGTTTGATGGAGGGAAGGAGGGTGACTTGGGGAGGGGAGGGAGGTGTGTGCTTGATGAAAGGGAGGGGGGGAAAAAGCTGATGAGGGGAAGGGTGTGGGCTTGATGAAACGGGAGAGAGGTGTGTCTTGATGAAGGGGGAGGGTGGGTGTGCTTGATGGAGGGGGGGAGTGTTGCTTGATGAAGGGGGGGAGTGTGTGCTTGAGGAGGAGGACGGTGGTGGTGCTGATGGAGGAGAGGGGGGTGTGTGCTGATGAGGAGAGGGAGGTGTGTCTTGATGGAGGGGGAGGGTTTGTGTGCTTGATGTAGGGGAGGGAGGTGTGTGCTTAAAGGAGGGGGAGGGAGGTGGGTGTTGAAAAAGGGGGAGAAAGGTGTGTGTTTGGGATGGAGGGGGAGGGTGGTGTGTCTGATGGAGGAAAGAGGGTGGTGTGTGCTTGATGGAGGGACAAGTGTGTGCTTGATGAAGGGAGAGGAGGTTGTGCTTGATGGGGGAGGAGGGTGGTGTTGCTTGATGGAGGGGAAGGGGGGTTTGTGTGTGTTGAGGAGGAGGGGTTTTGTGCTTGATATAGGGGGGGTGGCGTGAGCTTAAAGAGAGGGAGGGAGGTGGGTGCTTGATGAAGGGGAGGAGATTGGCTTGATGGAGGGGAGGTGGTGTGGCTTGATAGAGGGGGAGGGAGCGGTGCTTGAGAAGGTGAGGGAGGTTTGTTGATGGGGGGAGGTAGGTGTGTGCTTGAAGGAGTGGGAGGGAGGTGGGTGCTGATGGGGGGGGAGAAAGGGTGTGCTTGAGGGAGAGGGAGGGGGGTGTGTGCTGATGGGGGGAAAGGGTAGTGTTGTTGATGGAGGGCGGAGGGTTGTGTTATCATGTTGGGTTTTCGAACACTTTGATAGGGTAAAGAAAACTCACTTTGGGCTGGTAGAAATACAAATTATAACGGAAGTAGGTGGGCGCCAAACAGCCGGTGAACTGCTCGTTGCTCTCTCCGTAAGATGACCGCCCACAGTACCCATATGTGGGGGGTGTTTGAAATACTGCGTGGTCAGAAACAAAAAGATACAGTCGTATTCATGCAGAGAGGGTTTGGGTTTAGTGAGTCATCACTGTACACGGGTTTAACTGGTAACTGGTACTACTACTGAGTAGCTCGGCGACGCTAACGTATGTCGTCCCGGCATACAACTAATACAAACTAGAGATGGCAGGTGTACTGCTTAGGCTGATTCTATACAATGTCAAAGTACACAACAATTGAACATTATAACATACATAAGTAGAACATTGGGAAAGGAAGCTTACGTAACTGAAACTGTAATGCAGTACAAGATATAATATAACACAACTCATCGAATGAAACTCAACGAATGAAAATCATCGAATGAAACTCAACGAAAACTCATCGAATGAAACTCAACGTTGAGATTACACAATAGAAGTGATAAAAAAAATTTTAATCGATCGATCTGTATTCATGTGTCTACGGTTTTGAGAAGGAAAATATAAAAGAAAGAAGTGTTTTTAAAAGAAAGGCGATTTGGTGCCCAAATCTAGATGTTAACTCTCAGAATTTGGAGGAACGTGAACACAAAAAAAAAAAATTTTTGAATACTGAAATTATACTGTAATTATTCTCATAAGGTTTTTACATTTTAACCCCAAATCTGCCAGGGTAAGATTGACATATGCAAATGGGTGTCATTTTGGGGGATCAAAACCCCGTTGCATTGGCTAACCAGCTGTATTTGAGGCAAATCTGAATTTGGGAAATTACAAATGTTTTTTGGGATTTTCCCCAAAACCTGTCGTGTACAAGGAATAAAGACATTGGGTTTACGTCTACTGAGTACAGAGGTGAGAGTACAGGTAGGAGATTGTCAGAGTCTGTCACAAATTTGTTGGGTTGGGAAAATCATTTTTCCCCCATACTAATTCATAGACTAAATCCATTCTTTTTTCACCGACCCGGTATTTCCTAACCTTATACTTATTTCCAGTGATATGTTCAACTACTCGATAAGGACCCACAAACTTTTGATCAAGCTTTGGCATTGCAGCATTTTTTAAAGTTATCAGCTAAATCTTGAACCACTTTGATTTTTTATGGCTTGCTCGGTGTTTTTTCGACTCTTGTAAATTCTTGTTGATTATGAATGTTTTAGGATTCTTCTAAAAACACTTTGAGCTAAGCTGGTACGAGTTGCTATGAAATCATCAGGGTTTTAATTGGTTTCGGATTTTGAATATTGCAAAATTGGCAAACGTTTATCACACCATACAAAGCATAATGTGGGGGGTATCTATAGAAACTTTTTAAGCAGAATTTATAGCAACGCACATCAGGTAAAATTCATCCCAAGTTTCAAGTTGGGGGTGATAGTGGCTCTCAAACATCAAAACTTCTTTTTGGTTTTGTCCGCTAACCCTTTCTGGGAGGATGAGAGGAACAATGGGGATTTTGAGCTTGTACAAGGTACACAAAAATTTTTTTTGAAATTATACAAATTTTAACCTCCCTTATCTGTTATCAGGAATTAGGGGGGGTATGCCCCGCAGATAAAGCGTTCTTTAAACGCTTTAGCTCTGTCTCGGCAGTCTTATCTGCAATAGGAACTAACTCACATAAACTGGGAAATGGTTTTTACCCTAACCACAATGTTTGTTGCCCTGGAGGGAACATTGGGGAAAATTATTAACAAATCTACGCAACTCTTTCCCAAGGTTCGCTAGTGGTTTGGATATACTTTGGTTGGATTAGGGCCCTTAGCATTTCCTTTATGTTGCATGCAGACACTACATTTTTTCCCTTTAAAATACTCGAAAAATCAGTTGCCATACGAGGCCAAAATATTTTCAATCTGGCTTGTTTTACTGAACGTCCATACCAGGGTTGCAACACCTGGTAAAAATCGTGAACTAGCTGTAAGGCAAAATTTCACTATGACTGTGGGGAAATTTCTAACTGGTAATCTTCCTAGGAGTACCCAACTCGGGGTTTCGATACAGTAATTTTTTGGTTTTATGACAAAGTCATGATGGGGGCTGGTTTCTTCACACAAATAAGATCTTCCCGGACAGGAATGAATCCCAAACACAAGGGGTCGGTTTTTTCTTACTGGAGGAATGAACAAGCCGGGGGATGGTGACTCCCCCCGGTTAAAAAAATTAACGCTATAAAAAGCAATATGACAAGGGAGAACGAATCACTATCTCAAAAGCAAGCACAGAGAAAAAAAAAAAGAACACGGTGAACAATGCGATATTCAAAACGAGTCGTACACAGTGACACGAGGATCAGCTATAAACTTCACTTTCAAACGTTTACAACGGGGAATTACTCGAGAAATAAATTCTTTTCAATGCACTATTACTGTCAACTAGGAGGGTCACAATCTGAAACACAAAGGGACAACAAAACACTCAAAAGGGGCACACTACGACAGAAACGTCTTTTTGCAACGGGTTTTGGGATCAGGGAAAAAGGGATAACTCGTTGCAAATAAAGTTCTTCCAAAGAGTCCCCCGGGAAAAGGGAAAAATACGAAAAATCGCCATCGCAAGGATAGTAGTTCAGCCTATCTTGCATGATATTGTGCTGGAGCCAACGGAGTGACATATTACTAGTGCCTGACCGCTGGTAGTTAATAAATAAATTTACGGGTCTTAAAAAAACTTAATCTGAACTTCACATTGGGAGCACTTTAACAAAACTCAGAAAAACTTTTGGGGAAAAACACATTGCCAAGGGGTAGGGAATTGTCTTTCAGTCAGTAAGGGAAGTTGGTATGTGGCTGATTCATAGACTTGCTGGCATGATACACTAAGTGAAAATTCAAAAATGACTGGGGCGTTTCAGGGAAATACTCAAAGGGGATAAGGGAAAAAAAAAAAAAAAAAGAAATGACACGTAAGCTTAAATGGAAAAAAATGCTTTCAATTTTGCTAAATAATAAAAAAAAGTCTAAGATACACTCAAGAGGAAGGGCAAACCAAGTAAAGAATTTGGCCAAAATAAAAATTTTCATTGAAATTTTCAAGTAAAAATATTACTGGAGTGAAAAAATGCACTGCAGGCTGGAGTACACAGGGGGGGAGGTGGTGGGGGAAACGATACTGGATGGTGGACGGTTCACCTTTTGACCCCCGGCTACTCACAGTCTTTTTAACTCTTAAAATACCCTTTTTCCACGCTACCCCACCTTCCCCCATTATCACGTAGGGTTTGAACCGTGGATAGGTAAAAATATCACTAGGCTGGGATACAAATTAAACGGTAAGTATTGGGAGGGGCCAAAAAGCCCCTGACCAGCCTCGTTGCTTCTTCGTAAGACTGACCGCCCACAATACCCATATTTAGGGGGTGTTTGAAATACTGCTGTGGCACAGAATTGAATACAGTCAGTGATTCATGCAGAGACGGTTGGAGTAGTCATCTACGGTACACTGGGGTTTTGGTTAAAGGGGACTACTACGAGAGTCGGCGTGATAAAGTATGTCGTCCCGACTACAACAATACAAACTAAAAGGCAGGTGTACGCTTAGGTGATTCTTTAAAAAAAGTAAAAATACCAACAATTGAAAATTATAACATACATAAAAGAACATTGGAATGGGAAACTTATAACTGAAACTGTAATCAATACAAGATATAAATAACACAACTCATCGAATGAAACTCAACGAATGAAAACATCGAATGGAAAAATAT
>NW_026509450.1:0-10444 GCF_026875155.1 Cherax quadricarinatus
GCTTCTTCCCCTTTTCCTTCCCAGGCCCTTCCTTCCTTATCTCTTCCCAGTGCCCTTTCCCATATTCTTTCCACGTGCCCCTTTCCCTTTCCTTAAAACTCCCCAGTGCTCCTAGTTTTCCCCCCAGTTCTCCTTCCTTAGTCTCTACGCAGTGCCCCCTTTCCTTAGTCTCTTCCCAGTGCTCCTTTCTTAGTCTCTCCCCAGTGCTCCTTCCTTCCTTAGTCTCTTTCCAGTGCTCCTTCCTTAGTCTCTTCCCAATGCTCCTTGCTTAGTCTCTTCCCAGTGCTCCTTTCTTAGTCTCTTCCCAGTGCTTCTTCCTTAGTCTCTTCCAAATGCTCCTTCTTTATTCTCTATCCAGTGCTCCTTCCTTCCTTAGTCTTTTCACAGTGTTCCTTGTTCAGTCTGTTTGCAGTGCTCCTTCCTTAGTGTCTTCCCAGTGCTCCTTCCTTACTCTCTTCCCAGTTTCCCTGTGCTTCTTAGTCTCTTCCCAGTTTCCCAGTGCTTCTTAGTCTCTTCCCAGTGCTCCTTCTTTAGTCTCTTCCCAGTGCTCCTTCCTTCCTTAGTCTCTTCCCAGTTCTTCTTCCTTCCTTAGTCTCTTCGCAGTGCTCCTTCCTTAATCTTTTCCCAGTGCTCCTTCCTTAGGCTCTCCCCAGTGCTCGTTCCTTAGTCTCTTCCCAATGCTTCCTTCCTTAGTCTCTCCCCAGTGCTCCTTCCTTCCTTAGTCTCTCCCCAGAGCACCTTCCTTCCTTAGTCTCTCCCCAGTGCTCTTTCCTTATACTCTCCCCAGTGTTCCTTCTTAGTCTCTCCCCAGTGCTCCTTATTCTCTCCACAGTGCTCCTTCCTTCCTTCCTTAGTCTCTCCCCAGTACTCCTTCCTACCTTAGTCTGTTCCCAGTGCTTCTTCCTCCCTTTGTCTCTCCCCAGTGGTCCTTCCTTCCTTAGTCTCTCCCAAGTGGTCCTTTCTTCCTTAGTCTGTTCCCAGTGCTACTTCCTTTCTTAGTCTCTCCCCAGTGCTCCTTCCTTCCTTATTCTCTCCCCAGTGCTCCTTCATTAGTCTCTCCCCTGTGCTCCTTCCTTATTCTCACCCCAGTGCTCCTTCCTTCCTTATTCTCTCCCTAGTGCTCCTTCCTAGTCTCTCCCCTGTGCTCCTTCCTTAGTCTCCCCCATTGCCCCTTCCTTCCTTTGTCTTTTCCCTAGTGGTCTTTCCTTAGTCCCTTCCTCGTGCTCCTTTTTCCCTTAGTCTTTCTTCCACTGCTCCCTCCGTTCCTTAGTCTCTCCCCAGTGCTCCTTCCTTAGTCTCTCCCCAGTGTTTCTCTTCCTTAGTCTCTCCAAAATGTTCCTCCTTAGTCTCTCCCAGTGCTCATTCCTTATTCTATCCCCAGTCTTCCATCCTTCCTTAGTCTCTTTCACAGTGCTCCTTCCATATCCTCTCCCCATTTGCTTATTCCTTTTTAGTTTTTCCCCAGTGCTCCTTAATCCCTTGTATCTTCCCAGTGCTCCTTCCATATTCTTTCCACAGTGCTCCTTCCTTCCTTAGTCTTCCCCAGTGCCCTTCCTTAGTCTCTTCCCAGTGCTCCTTCCATATTTTTTCCACAGTGCTCCTTCCTTCCTTGTCTCTTCCCAGTGCCCCTTCCTTAGTCTCTTGCCAGTGCTCCTTCCTTAGTCTTTTCCCCAGTGCTCCTTCCTTAGTCTCTCTCCAGTACCCTTCCTTATTTCTCTTCCCCAGTGCTCCTTCCTTAGTCTCTTCCAAGTTCTCCTTGCTTTGTCTCCTCCCAGTGCTCCTTTGTTACAAAAAAACGCGATTCTAAAAGCTTAGAGATGTCCAGTGAATACTAGAAAGGATTGCCCTTCTAGCATCCAGCCTGTTACTGGGTTTTCGTAACAAGTAGTCAGTATCCTTGTCCAATTATCCATAAGAATTCTGTATTATTCAATAGTGCTTGAGGATTACAACTGGTAGGCTACTAACTAGAGAAATTAAAATTTAATAAATTTATTAATCATTAAGTTGTCTGGAGGTATATCATCAAATTAAATCAAATTAAATTAATCACAGCAATCAAAATAAAATCAATCTCTCGAGTTCAATATTATTGTGCTAAAGCCATATCACATTTATAATTCTTAAGTACCGTTTGGGACATTAACATTTAATAAGATATTACAAATATGTACAAGTAAGTTTGTGTATGCGTGTAAGTGCTCTAAGTAGTTCACTATGTCTCACGACTCGACTAGACTTAAACAAGTGAATGACAAAGCCTCAAAATAAAATAACTTCTTGACCGGTGGCAACCAGAACAGTTTGCTTGAACAATGAAAAGAATGCTAAGCCCAATAGCCTTATAACAAGCGACTGCGACACAATCAGGATCAAGGAGATAATATAACGACACTAAGTAGGGACCACAGCAGATCCTCCACAAAAGTTACAAAAACTCCCGTACTACTGAATCTAAGTTCAGCAAAAGGGAAAAAACCCCCCTGTGACAATACACAGAAACCAGTACAAATTAAGTGAGAAGCTATAGCTAAGGACCTGAGATGTTCAGAGTGTCTGAGCGACACACAACCTCAGTACAACGTCGAAAATCACTAGGTCTATACAATGTTCTGTGAACAGAGTTCTACGGAACTAACAAGAATAATGAGACAGACAATCTGTCCAACCACCAAGCGAGTCTAGAGCAGACTGAATACTTCACGAGAGGTGATGACACTCCCCCCTCGATCACGTGATAGCCCCGTGGACAGCACAGCTCAGACGCCGGCAGTATAACGAGCGACAAGCGATAATTACAGTAGTTTGACAATCAAGACTTGAACTGAGCACTTAATATGTAGCATCCTAACAATATGTAATATGTAACAACCTAACAACATAAGCTACGTCAAATAACAATATAAAGCAATATATTTACGATTTAGCTATTATCGCAAATATAACAATATAAAATTATATGAAAAGATAATATACATTATATATATATATATATATAATAATTATTGTAACCCATTCAGGGGTTGCAATATCATTTCTTAGTCTCTTCCCAGTGCTTATCCCTTAGACTCTTCCAAGTTCTCCTTCTTCATTCTCTATCCAGTGCTCCTTTCTTCCTTAGTCTTTTCACAGTGCTCCTTCCTTTTTCAGTCTGTTCGCAGTGCTCCTTCCTTAGTCTCTTCCCAGTGCTCCTTCCTTTACTCTCTCCCAGTTCCCTGTGCTTCTTTAGTCTCTTCCCAGGTTCCCAGGTTCCCTTTGTCTCCCTTTCCCAGTGCTCCTTCTTTAGTCTCTTCCCCAGTGTCCTCCTTCCTTAGTCTCTTCCCCCGTTCTTCCCTTCCTTAGTCTCTTCGCAGTGCTCCTTCCTTAATCTTTTCCCAGTGCTCCTTCCTTAGTCTCTCCCCAGTGCTCGTTCCTTAGTCTCTTCCCAATGCTTCCTTCCTTAGTCTCTCCCCAGTGCTCCTTCCTTCCTTAGTCTCTCCCCAGAGCACCTTCCTTTCCCTTTGTCTTCCCCAGTGCTCTTTCCTTATAACTCTCCCCAGTGTTTCCCCTTCCCGTAGTCTCTCCCCAGTGCTCCTTATTTCCCCTCCACAGTGCTCCTTCCTTCCTTCCTTAGTCTCTCCCAGTACTCCTTCCTACCTTAGTCTGTTCCCAGTGCCCTTCTTCTCCCTTTGTCTCTCCCAGTGGTCCTTCCTTCCTTAGTTCTCTCCCATGGGTCCTTTCTTCCTTAGTCTTTTCCAGTGTACTCCTTTCTTAGTCTCTCCCCGTGCTCCTTCTCCTTATTCCTCCAAATGCTCCTTCATTAGTCTCTCCCCTGTGCTCCTTCCTTTATCTCACCCAGTGCTCCTTCCTTCCTTATTCTCTCCCTAGTGCTCCTTCCTTAGTCTCTTCCCCGGGGCTCCTCCTTATTCTCTCCCCAGTGCTCCTTCCTTAGTCTCTCCCCATTGCCCCTTCCTTCCTTTGTCTCTCCCTAGTGGTCTTTCCTTAGTCCCTTCCTCGTGCTCCTTTCTTCCTTAGTCTCTTCCCACTGCTCCTCCGTTCCTTAGTCTCTCCCCAGTGCTCCTTCCTTAGTCTCTACCCAGTGCTTCTTCCTTAGTCTCTCCACAATGTTCCTTCCTTAGTCTCTCCCCAGTGCTCATTCCTTATTCTATCCCCAGTCTTCCATCCTTCCTTAGTCTCTTTCACAGTGCTCCTTCCATATCTTCTCCCCAGTGCTTATTCCTTTCTTAGTCTTTCCCCAGTGCTCCTTACTCCCTTAGTCTCTTCCCAGTGCTCCTTCCATATTCTTTCCACAGTGCTCCTTCCTTCCTTAGTCTCTCCCCAGTGCTCCTTCCTTAGTCTCTTCCCAGTACTCCTTCCATATTCTTTCCACAGTGCTCCTTCCTTCCTTAGTCTCTTCCCAGTGCTCCTTCCTTAGTCTCTTGCCAGTGCTCCTTCCTTAGTCTCTTCCCAGTGCTCCTTCCTTAGTCTCTCTCCAGTACTCCTTCCTTAGTCTCTTCCCAGTGCTCCTTCCTTAGTCTCTTCCAAGTGCTCCTTGCTTTGTCTCCTCCCAGTGCTCCTTTGTTACAAAAAAACGCGATTCTAAAAGCTTAGAGATGTCCAGTGAATACTAGAAAGGACTGCCCTTCTAGCATCCAGCCTGTTACTGGGTTTTCGTAACAAGTAGTCAGTATCCTTGTCCAATTATCCATAAGAGTTCTGTATTATTCAATAGTGCTTGAGGATTACAACTGGTAGGCTACTAACTAGAGAAATTAAAATTTAATAAATTTATTAATCATTAAGTTGTCTGGAGGTATATCATCAAATTAAATCAAATTAAATTAATCACAGCAATCAAAATAAAATCAATCTCTCGAGTTCAATATTATTGTGCTGAAAGCACATATCACATTTATAATTCTTAAGTACCGTCTGGTACATTAACATTTAATAAGATATTACAAATATGTACAAGTAAGTTTGTGTATGCGTGTAAGTGCTCTAAGTAGTTCACTATGTCTCACGACTCGACTAGACTTAAACAAGTGACTGACAAAGTCCTCACATAAACTAACTTCTTGACCGACGGCAACCAGAAACAGTTTGCTTGAACAATGAAAAGAATGCTAAGCCAATAGCCTTATAACAAAGCGACTGCGACACAATCAGGATCAAGGAGATAATATAACGACACTAAGTAGGGACCATCAGCAGATCCTCCACAAAAGTTACAAAACTCCCGTACTACTGAATCTAAGTTCAGCATAGGAAAAACCCGACTGTGACAATACACAGAAACCAGTGCAAATTAAGTGAGAAGCTATAGCTAAGGACCTGAGATGTTCAGAGTGTCTGAGCGACACACAACCTCAGTACAACGTCGAAAATCACTAGGTCTATACAATGTTCTGTGAACAGAGTTCTACAGAACTAACAAGAATAATGAGACAGACAATCTGTCCAACCACCAAGCGAGTCTAGAGCAGACTGAATACTTCACGAGAGGTGATGACACTCCCCCCTCGATCACGTGATAGCCCCGTGGACAGCACAGCTCAGAGCCGGATATAACGAGCGACAAGGTAATTACGATTTTACAACAAAAATTGAAAGGCATTTTAAAATTACAAAACCAACAATATTTAATATGTTACACCCAACAACAAACTACGTCAAATAACATATAAAGCAATATATTTACGATTTACTATTACGCAAAAAATAACAATATAAAATTAAGAAAAAATAACATTATTTATATATATAATAATTATTTTAAACCCTTCGGGGGTTCCAATTTATATTTCTTAGTCTCTTCCCAGTGCTTATCCCTTAGCTCTTCCAAGTTCTCCTTCTTTATTTTCCCCCCAGTGCTCCTTCTTTCCCTTTGCTTTTCACAGTGCCCTTCCTTTTTCAGTCTGTTCGCAGTGCCCTTTCCCTTGCTCTTCCCTGCTCCTTTCCCTTTGTCTCTTTCCCCGTTTCCAGTGCTTCTTTTCTCTTTCCAGTTTCCATTCTTTTTAAATCCTTCCCCGTGCTCCTTTTTTGTCTTTCCAGTTTCCCTTTCCTTTTTGTCTCTTCCCGTTCCCTTCCCTTTCCCTTGTCTCTTTGCAAGCTCCTTTCCCTTTAAACTTTTCCCAGTGCTCCTTTCCTTTCTCTCCCCATGCTCGTTAATTTCTCTTCCCAATGCTTCCTTCCTTTCTCTCCCCAGGGCCCTTTTCCTTCCTTATCTCTCCCCAGTGCATTCCTTATCTTTTTCCCCGTGCTCCTTTCCCAATCTTCCCCATGTCCTTTCCTATTCTCTCCCCCAGTGCTCCTCGCTCCTTTCTTAGTCTCTTCCCAGGCTCCTTATTTTTTCTCTCCACAGGCTCTTCCTTAGTCTTTTCCCCCGTTTCCCCCCCTTCCTAATCTCTATTTTTTTTATTCCCCTTTTTTCCCAGTCTCCTTCGTTCCTTTCTTAGCTCTCCCCGGTTCCTTCCTTTTTCTCCCCCGTGCCCTTCCCTTCCTTATCTCTCCCCTGCTCCTTCCCTTTTTTCTCCCGTGTTCCTTCCTTTTTATCTTTTCCCCCAGTGCTCCTTCCTTACCCCTCCCCCGTGCCCCTTCCCCCTCTTCCTTAGTTCTTCCAAGTTTTTCCTTTCCCTTTTCTCTTCCGGGCTCCTTCCTTAGTCTCTCCCCGTGCCCCTTCCTTCCCTTTGTCCTCCCCCAGTGCTTCCTTCCTTATCCCCTCCCCGTGCTCCTTTCCTTAGTCTCTTCCGGGGCTCCTTCCTTATCTCTCCCCCTGCTCCTTCCTTCCTTGCCCTCTTCCCAGTGCTCCTTCCTTCCTATCTCTCCCCTTTCCTTCCCCTTTCCCTTTGTCCTTTCCAGTGCTCCTTCCTTTTCTCTTCCCAGGCTCCTTCCTTAGTCTCTTCCGTGCCCTTCCTTATGTCTTCCCCTGCCCTTCCTTAGCTCTTCCCCTTCTTTCCCTTCCCTTGCTTCCCGTGCTCTTTCCCCAGTTTCCCCGTGCCCTTCCTTTGTCTCTTTCCGTGCTTTCCTTCCTTATCTCTCCCAGGCCTTCCTTCCTTAGTCCTTCCCACTCCCCTTTTTTTAGCTCTTCCCGTGCCCTTCCTTAGTCTCTTTCCCCGGGCCCCCTTCGTTATCCTTCCCCGTGCTCCTTCCTATTCTTTCCCTATTCCCCTTCCCTTTCTCTTCCCCTCTCCTTTTCCTTTTTTCTATCCCGTGCCCTTCCTTCCTTGTCTCTTCCCCTCCCTTCCTTATCCTTCCAGTCTCCTTTCTTAGTCTCTCCCCGTGCTCCTTCCTTATTTTTTCCCGTGCCTTCCCTTTTTCTCCCCATGCTCCCTTTCCTTCCTTAGTCTCCCCAGTGCTCCTTCCTTGTCTCTTCCCTGCTCTTTCTTCCCATCTCTTCCCATGCTCCTCCTTCCAGTCTCTCCCGTGTTTTTCCTTTTATTCTCTTCCAAGTGCTCCTTCCTTAGTCTCTTCCCCGGCTTCTTCCCAGTCCTTCCCAGTGCCTTTTCCTCCTTAGTCTCTTTCCCCGTCTCCTTCCCTTTTCTTTCCCCCTTTCTCCCTTCCCTATCTCTCCCCAAATGCTCCTTCCTTAGTCTCTCCCCCTGCTCCCTTTGTTTTTTCCCCATTCCTTTCCTTAGTTTTTCGGGTTTTCTCTTCCCCTTTAGGGTTTGTTTTTTTGTCCTTCCCCCTTTCCTTCCCCTTCTTTTTTTCCCCTTTTCCCCCCTCCCTTTTTTTTTTTTTTATTTCTTTCCCCCTTTTCTCTTTTTCCTTTTTTCCCATTTTTTCCTCCCTTTTTTTTTCCCCCCTTCCTTCCCCCCGGCCCCCCCCCCTTTCCCCTTTTTTTTTCCGCTCTTTTTTTTCCTTGCCTTCCCCATCCCCTTTCCCTTCCCCCTTCCCCTCCTTCCCCCTCCTTCCCCCTTTTTTATCTTTCCCATCCCTTCCCCCCCATGCCCCCTTTGGTCTTTCCCATGGTCCTTTTCCTCCCATCCTTCTTAGTTCCCCAAAGGGGTCCCCTTTTTCCCCCCCCGCCTTTCTTTTAGGCTTTCCCAAAAGGCCCCCCTTTTCCCAGTTCTCCCCACCCTTCCGTCTCTTAGGTCCTTCCTTATCTTTTTTTTTGTTTCCCCCCCAAACCTTTCCACTCCCCCCATCTCTTTTTATCTTTCCCAGTGCCCCCCCCTTTATTCCTTCCCCGGCCCCCCTTAGGCCCCCCAAAAAGGGCCCTTTCCTTTTTTCCCCAGTGCCCTTTCCCTTCTTGTCTTAAAATTCCCTTCCTTTTAGTCTCTCCCAGGGTCTTCCTTCCTTATCTTTTCCCCGTTTTCCTTAGCCCCTTCCCCAAATTTTTTTTTTCTTTATTCCTTTTTTACTCTTCCCTTTCTCCTTCCTTTTCTTCCCATGCTCCCTTTCCCTTTTTCCCCAGTCCCCTTTTTCCCCCATCCTTTTCCTTCCCCGGGTCCTTTCCTTTTTCTCTCCCAATGCCCCTTCTTCCCTTGTCTTTCCCAAATCTCCCTTCCCTTAATCCTTCCCCCTGCTCCCCTTTTTAGTCTTTCCCCGTCTCCTTTTCCTTTTCTCCCCGTCCCCCGGGGGGGTTTAGGGGGGGGGCCCCTTTTTTTAAAGGGGGTTTTTTTGGCCCCGTCTTTCCCAGTGCTCCTTCCTTTGTCTCTTCCAGTGCTCCTTCTTAGTCTCCCCCAGTGCCTTTTTACCTTAAAATTTTCCCTTTTTTCCCCAGTTCCTTTTTGTTTTCCCAAAGTTCCCTTCCTTCTTACCTAGTTCTTTTTTCCTAGCCCCTTATCTTCCTTATCTTTTAAAAATTTTTTTTATCTTTTTCCCGTTCTCCTTTCTTTTTTTTTCCCATCCTTCCTTAGCCTTAGGTGGCCTTCCTTATCTTTATGTTCCTTTTTCTTTTAGTTTTCCTTTTTCTTAGTTTTTTTCTTTCTTAGGTTCCTTCCCCCTTTCCTTACTCTCCCAAATGCTTCTTCCCCTTTTCTCTCCCAAGTTTCTTGTTTTCCGGCTCCTTTCTTCTTTAGTCTCTTTAGGTTTCCTTAGCCTTCCGGTCCTTTTCCCAGTTCTTTCCCCGTCTTTCCCCTTTTTTAATCCCCGAACTCCCCGTCCCTTTAAATCTCCCCCTAGTTTTCCCGGTTTTCGTCCCCCCCGTCCTTTTCAAAAAACCCCTTCTAAAAACTTAAGGTTCCAAATTTCAAAGGGTTGCCCCTTCCCCAACCTTCTGGGGTTTTTCCCAAAATGTCTCCTTTCCCTTACCCTTAAAAGGTTTTTCCCGGGTTTTCAGTGGCAACCTTAGAGATTTTTTAAATTTTTTTTCCTAGGTATTCTTTAAACCCTTTTTTTTAATTTTCCAAATTTTTTATCTTAGTTTTTAATTTTCTTGACTTTTCAATTTTTTATTTTTTTTCCCTGTCCCCCCCAAATTTTGTTTTTTATTTTGTGTCCTTTCCTTTTTTAGTCCTTCCAGTCCCCTTCTTAGTCTTTCCCCCAAATCCCCACTCTTTTCCCAGTTTCCTTTTTTAGTCTTGGCCCTTTTTTTTTTCACCCTTTTCCGGCCCCCCTTCGTTTTTAGGGGTTTTTACCCCAAAATTTTAGGGCCTTGCTCTTTCCCACCCCAGTTTTCAAACTTCCCATCCCTTCTTTAAATCCCCAGGCCCCTTGTCCTTTTTCCCCGCCCTTTTTTTTAGTTTCCCCCCAGGCCCCTTTTATTTTAGGCCCCCCTTAGTCCTCCCATCTTTTCCTTTTTCTTCCCCAATTCTCCTTTATTTCCCCTTGTCCCCCAGTTTTCCCCCGTGTCCCTTTCCAGGAGGCCCAACACCCCCTGTCCCCTTTTTTTTTCCCCCCGTCCCCTCCCTTTTTTTCCCCCGGCCCCATTTTAAGTGTTTCTTTAGCTTCCCCCCCGGCTTTTTGTTCCTCCCATTAAAATTTTAAATCCTTCCTGCCCTTCCTTAGTTTTTTCCCTTTTTGCTTTTTGCCTTCCTTTTTAAATTTAGGGTTTCCTTATATTTAAAAATTTTTTTTTAATTCTTTTCTTAGGTCACCGTTTTCCTTAAATTTCCCCCTCTTTTCCATCTCTCCCCCCTCTTTTTTTGTTTCTGGGGCCTAAAAATTTTTTTCCCCCCTCTTTCTTTTAGTCTCTTAAATTTTTTTCTTCTCTAATGTCCTTCCCTTGTCCCTTTCCACTCCCCTTTTCTCTTTCCCCGGTCCTCCCCCGTGTCCCTTAGTTTTAGTTTCCCAATCCCCTTTCCTTCTTCCATTTTCCCGTGTTTTTATCCCCCAGTGCCCCAGTCCTTTTCCCTTCCTTTCCTTCCCAGTTCCTTCCCTTTCCCCTTTCAGTTTTTAAAAATTTCCCCCTTAATTTCCCGTGCTCCCCACCTCCCGTCCCTCTTCCTTAGTCCTTTTATGTTCCCCCAAAACTTCCCGTGCACCTTCCCCAGCTCTTCCCCCCCCTTTTTATTTTTCCCGG
>NW_026509451.1:0-14540 GCF_026875155.1 Cherax quadricarinatus
GGGGTTCTTTTTGGAATCCCCCTTATTGATCAAAATTTCTACACATATCAACAAATTTCTGAAAAATTTTCCCAAGCCTGTGGCATCTTGAAAAATCGGGACACTTTTTCCCCAATCAGCCCTCCTGGCCCTAAACCCCCTCTTTATTTTTACCCCTATCCCCCACCCTTTAAATTTTCATGGTCAACCAATTAAATCTAGCCCCAATTACCCAAAAAAGGCTAGTTGAAATAACAAATTACTAACACCCCCCCTCCCCAAATTTAATACCCCTAAACCACTACCATACAAAAACATCCATATTTTCCACCATAAAAACAAGAACCTTAACCTTGAATTTTAACCCTCCCCTCAAACATCCCTTCCAACCCCACAGAAACAATGACCATAAACAAGGCCAGACCCTTGAGTTCCTCGGTCCCTTACACTAGCAAAAACTCAAAATGCAATAAAAGGGCCCTAAAATCTGGGGAATTTTTACCTGTAAATATAAAAGAAACACCCTATGTTTATAATTCAAGTTCTTTCAAGATACTTACTATCAAAACCAAAAAAAAAATGAAAAATAACCTTAAAATTGATTTTAAATGTTTCTACTTTTATTTAAATTTTAAACCCAAAAAGAAACTAACTTTTTATTTTTTTAAAAAACACTACCTAACGAATCTCCACGATGAATGTCAAAAGTAAATATAACTTTGGTATAACTGTGTCACATTAGGAATAAATTAGGAGAGAAGAAATAATAAAAAAGATTTTTTAGGAATGCAGTTAAAGCCTGAGTAATCTTAACCCCCTATAAACATAACGTAGATAAGTATGTTTACGGAGGGAACTTGCAATGTAAAAAACGACGATGTTTTAGTGGCCAGGGGTTAGGCTTGGTTAAAACTTTTGGCGTTTTGGGAGACACACAGATGATGATCAAACTAAAAGTAAAATGTGATCAGGCATAGGTCATCTCTTGAACCTAAAAGTCTTAACTTCCCTTTTTGAGGGAAAACAAGACAGACAGTAAATTTAAACCCATGTGACATGTCAAGATATCTTTTTAATGAAAAAAGATACCAGATATACAAGCAAATTTCCTAAATTTTTGAACAGATAATGAAATATAATATGTAATATAAACCAATTATTCCCGTTAACCTTTGGGGCCTAGTTCCAGGCCTTTCGGGTTTTCCAAGCCTCGGCTACCGTCCACAGGATGGATATGGGGTGCACAATAAACTAGCCACTTCGGTGGCAAAATCTAATCTAAATCTTCTCAGTTGTTGTTTGAGGTATATTTTTGATAAATATTTTCAAGAAAGAGTGAAAACACTTTGTCTTAGATTAGATTTAGATTTTGCCACCGAAGTGGCTAGTTTATTGTGCACCCCATATCCATCCTGTGGACGGTAGCGCGAGAGCATATGGATACACAAAAGGCCTAGGAACTAGGCCCCAAAGGGTTAACAGGAATACATATGGATTTATATCTACATATCTATAGTTCACTTATCTGTTACAAGCAAATTTAGGAAATTTGCTTAGTATATCTGGTATCTTATTTTCATTAATAAGATATCTTGACATGTCACATAGGTTATTATACTGTCTGTCTCTGTATTCCTCAATAAGTGGACAATTAAGCACTAGTGTTCAAGAGAGTGACCATATGCCTGATCACATAATTTACATTTAGTTTGATCATCATCTGTGTGTCTCCCAAACTGCCAGAAGTACTTGTAACCAAGCCTAAGCCTGGCCACTATAAAAAACAACATCAGTCAGTCTTTGTCTTGTGCACCGAAACTGGAGGAAATCGTACCGTAAACAAAAGGTCCTTTGAAATACATTGAATTTTTGTGAAGGTTTATTCGGACACGGGGAATGTCATAGAGATGTTTGTGTCTGGTGTTATGCCTGTGGAACCTGTCACAAATATCAAGAAAGCGCTTTAGGTCAAGGTTAATATTGGAATTTAAGGTCCTGTAGATATAGATTGCACAGAAGTAAGGTCGGTTTGGATGCTGCTCATGGTGTCATGGAGAGGTCGGGTTGGATGCTGCTCATGGTGTCATGGAGATGTCGGGTTGGATACGGCTCATGATGTCATGGAGATTGCGGTTGGATGCTGTCAAGGTGTCCTGGAGAGGGTCGGTTGATGTCAGCTCATGGTGTCATGGAGAGGTCGTTGGATTGCAGTCTCATGGTGTCATGGAGATGTCGGGTTGGATGCTGCTCATGGTGTCATGGAGAGGTCGGGTTGGATGCTGCTCATGGTGTCATGGAGAGGTCGGGTTGGATAGGCTCATGGTGTCATGGAGAGGTCGGGTTGGATACTGCTCAGGTGTCAAGGGTAGGTCGGGTTGGATGCTTGCTCATGTGTCCAGTTGCCCTGATAAACCCGCAAAGAGTTTCCACTCTGAGCAAGTGCGGAAAGCGGGCACATCTCCGTGCATCCTTGCGCCACACTTGGGTGACACTTTTACTCTACCTTTCCTTCTCAACGAGGAGAGTTCGTCCTCTGGACCGTCAGGAGATATTGGATAGTACCTGATCCTTCCTGGTGACCTTCAGGATGTACAATGACATTATTAGATTTTTATAGGATTTTGCCACCGAAGTGGCTTGTTTATGTGCAACCCCCATATCCATCCTGTGGACGGTAACGCGAGAGCATATGGATACACAAAAGGCCTAGGAACTAGGCCGCCAACTGGTTAACAGGAATACTATGGATTTATATCAAGCATATCTATATTCAGTATCTTATCTGTTACAAGTCAAATTTAGGAAATTTTGCTTATATATATGGTATCTTCTTTTCATTAAAAAGAATATCATGACATGGTCACATATGTTATTATTATAGTCAAGAGCTTCAATGATGACACAGAATCAGTAATGAATTACAGAGTTAAGCTCAGTGTCATAGGTTAGCTTTAGCGCCATTAGGATGCAAACAATCAGTTTGCATGGTAGACGCCCCAGATGTTAATTCTTAATGCATAACTCAACAAATTTATTATCGTTCCTTAACTAGGAGGTGGCACACAAGAGGCATATGCTCCCCTGCCAGAAGACTCCTGTTAGATCCATTCAGTGTATATACCTTGTGATAACTTATTACTACCACTTAGGTGAGAAATTTTCATCTCGAGCAGTTAGCTCTAAACAAGAGATTTAAGGAAGGGATTACTAGCAATGAAAGCTTCTGTGAGGGACTTGTAGGTATGTGATATTAAATGATAACACATCTTCCATGGAGGGGTGAAAATGCACTTGTTGCCTACAGTGATACAGTTCATGCAGGTTATAAAACTTAATGCAATTGCACGTTTCACAATCCATTTAGGATTCTGTGTGTATTTACATCCTAGACACTTGGTAAGATTCCACTGTGAGTGTCCCTGGTTCCTTTTCTCAACATTTCTAGTACCGATTACAGTGTTAATTTATCAACAATCCTATCACTGCACTGATACTAGAAATATCCAAGCTCCTTCCCTCATGTTAAGACTTTTGTAAATCTGGGACAGCCAAGAATAATCCAGAGGAGCTTCATTTATTGGCATTAACTCCAAGGGTCGGCGAGATCTTCTCTACTACTATCAACATGGGAGCATGCATAATCAATTAAGGACCTAACATAGGCTATGTACAATCATTCTCCACGATTCTCCACATTAGCACATAGTTGGATTGTAGCCAGCAACAGCTTTGAGAGCATTTAGCCTAGCTTTACATTTCTTGTTTAGTTATTGTATATTGGATTTTGTAAAAGGGTTACATCTACACCAAGCTATCTGTATGTTTTAACGTCCTAATAATTTCACCCTGCAAATAATGGGTGGGGGATGACGTTTGCATGTAATATCTTTTTTTTAGAGAGAAGATATTATGAGGTCCATATCGATTACAAATTAGCTTGAAAACATCATTAAGAATGGTATTCAACTTCTTATTCCCTGTTGTATGGATCATGATATCATCACATAAGCTTTATAGCTATATGTATAGGTGAGGCAATGTAGAGATTTAGAGAGCATTAATCAAGAATATTAAATAGCATGGGGACTAAGAACTCCCCCTGCGATGTACCTAGACATTTCTTTAGATCACTTTTGAAGCCTTGGTAACAGGGACAGAGAATAACTCTATTTGACAGGTATCCTATTATCCCCGCCAGAGTAAGCTACCACCAATATTCATTTTGGCTAGTTCATGTAGTAAACGGATGTGTTCGCAATACCAAGGACCTAAATACACAGTTATTAAGTCAAACATTCTTACACTTCTCAGGTCCCCTCTGGTAGCACTGGACGGCCGGGCTTGATACGGCTCATGGTGTCAGTGGCCGCTTAATAACCCACATAGAACAACAACAAATGGCGACGAATGAGGGAAAATTATTGTACATTTTTGTCAATTGTTTGTGAGTTAATATAATGTTGGAGTAAACTATCAGTGGAAGATTGATTAATGAAGGTAAGTAGGAAGACTGATATATTAATATATATTGTGATAAACACCAAGCAAAGTAATACTTTCTCAACATTATTAACATCCATATTAAAACTTAATTTATTTATTTATTTATTTCTTTAGTAATTTGTAGCATACATACAGAGGGGGGTGGGGGGGTACAAAAAAATACAGGTAAGGGGGGGAGCAGGCATGCCAGAAGCCACTTATATGCATAGCATTACGGGCTGGCTTAAAATTAACTTAAGATTAACTAAGCAATGATGAAATCAGTGACTGCAGCCTTTTGTTGGGTAATTAGTGGTCTGAGATGGTTAATTGTTGTTGAGCCCCAATGCACAAATTCCATAGGTGAGATAGGGGTAAATAAGAGAGTGATATAGGGCCAGGAGGGCTGACTGTGGAGCATAGTACCGTATCTTCGATAGTACGCCTACAGTCTTGGAAATTTTCTTAGAAATTTGTTGTATATGTGTATGAAATTTGATCTATTATCAAGGTGGATTCCTAAGAATTTTCCCTCTTTTAGCTTTGTGATAGGTGATCTGTTTATCATTATGTTAAGAGGGACATCTGCAGCTCTGTTTCCAAACTGACTGATAGGTTTGTCAGTGTTTAGTGTAAGTTTGTTAGTCCTCATCCAGGTTGATATTTTCTGTAATTCGTTCGGCATTTACAGTATTGGCTAGCATGACTGGGCTCGGGTGAGAGAAGACCGTATTTAGTGTCCATCTGCAAATAGTGTGGGTTTGAGTAATTGCGAGAGCATTTGGTAGGTCATTTATGTATAGTGAGAAAGAGAAGAGGGCCAAGGACCTTCCCTGTGGGACACCAACTGTAATTGGTTGTGTGGAAGAGTTTGCCCCATTTATGTACACAACTGGCTTCTGTGCTGAGTATGACTTTGAGGTAGTTGAGGGAGTGCCCTCTTTATACCATAGTGAGACAATTTGTATGTGGAGGCAAGTCATGGTCAACTGTAATCCAAAGCTTTTCGTAAGTCAAAGAAGATCCCCATGGGGAGTTCTTTTTTCTCTATTGCAGTGTTATATATTTCTAGCATGTGTATAATAGACATCATTTGTATTTTTATTAGGCCTGAAACCAAATTGGCAGGGTGAGTATGTTTTGGGAGATGAGTAGATATATTCGTTATGAATTAATTTTCGAAGATTTTTGAGAGAGGGTGTAAGTTGGATATTGCCTAAGAAGTTATTCAACTCGGTTTGGTTCTCCTACTTTATGGATCGGGTGACCCTTGCTATTTTGAAACTGTAGGGAAGGTAAGATTCACATGGGATTTGTTAAAGAGTGTTGCAATGATTGGTGATAGCACTTGTACACTTTTTTGTATATAAGTGGGCAGTAAGGATTAGATCGCCTGTCTAGTTTTTTAGTGTGTTGAATATGAAGCGAGACTTCATATGGGTTAGATCTTAGCAGTGAACAGTGGTGTTCGGGAAGTTGCCAGTGAGGTAGTCATTTGGTGGGGTATCTGTGCTTGGATTTTATTGGCAAGGTTTTTTCCTAAAGAGGAAAGAAATCATTGAGTCTGTTTGCTGTTTCTGTTGTGGGAGTTGGTGGTTCATCTGCTTTTGTTAATTTAATTTCGCTATTTCATGTTTATCTTTTTTGTTCTAGAATTTCTTATAGGTTTTCAGGTCTTTTATATGACACCTCGTAAGTTGGATAATTCTGTTTCTCATAAAAACAGTTTTTTTGCCCTTCTATCAGGCTGGTTAGGATTGAACGAGTAAGGACGTTATGGGTTGGTCTCTGGTTATGTGACGCCATCTGTACTGTTTTTCATAGAGGTGTTTTGTATTTATGGATTTGAGAATGCTGGGTGTTACCAGGACTGTTCAGTCTCTTAGCTGTCATCTGTTTAGTTTTTTAGGGCCAGATGCTAGTTATAGAGGTATTGGGTCATTTTTAGAAAATAATTAATACATTCGTCAATATCTGTATAATTTCTAGCTCGCCAGTGTGGCCATCAATGTTTGTTACTGCTGCTGTGAAGTTATTAATGTCTGCTCATTGTGAAGTCTGAAGGTGACTTTATTAGTGTCTTGGGTAATTATTCCAGAGATTTTTAGGAGGAAAGTAGGGTAGTGGTCTGTGGTATTAACTTAATAAATCCTGATTTTTAGGGGGATATGGTGTGCTCCAGAATGTGGTCAAGTAGGGAAACACTAGTCTCCTGTAACCTTGTAGGTTTTGTTACTCTTAGTAGCAACATGCAGTTACTCTTGTGTTTGTGAATTCAGTAAATATGGGTTCCTGGTCTAGTAGGAAGAGATTTTATATTGAAGTCACTTGAAGTAGTCAGTGATCTTTGTTGATACGTGCATCAGTTATCATACTTCCTAGGTTTTGACTAAATTGGCTAATTTTGACACTGGAACTCTGCAGACATGGTGTTATCAATGTAGAGGTTTTGTAGGTGCTTGATTTGACTTTAGCTATTATAATTCCCCATGTTTCACCCTTGTCAAGTATTAGAGGATACCTTCATTCTGAGGTCGAGTAGTATATAGCTGTGCCACCTCTTGTTGGTCTGGCCTACATGTTGTATGTCAGGTAAACCAGGAATGGGCATGACATCAGTAAGTATCAGGCTTTAGCCAGGTTTCATTAGTGTAATGTGGACGTATTGGCAATGCAAGGAATTTTAGTAATGCTATGAGGTTCACGAGTGCTTGCTTAACTCTTTTGAGGGTCGAACAGGCCCTCTCCGAAACTCCTTCTCAGGGACGGCCAATTTAAAAAAAAAAAAAAAATTATTTTCTCTTATGAAAAGAAGAGAATCTTTCCCGATCATAAAGAACACGCAAAAGTTTGAAAGTGTTGATAAAAACTTACGAATTAATGCTCTCGCAAAGTTATGCGATCTCGCGATGTTGACGCATCGGCCGTTTTATGCCCACTTTTGAGACCCATTTTCGGCCAATTTCAACTGTACTAGTCGACAAGAAAACATGAATATTCGCTAGAAACTCCCATTTTTTCTATCGATGGGTGGCAAGAAACCACTCAATTATGAAACTCACTATCCAGTACAGTGGTCAGAATTTAGCATTTTGCCAATTTTTCACACAAATTTCAAAAAATGCCAATTATCCGAATACCTGGGGAGTTTACGCTGGAGAGAGTTTCGGGTCACGCCCCGCGGGCCCGGTCCCTGTGACCAGACCTCCTGTGATCAGCGCCTGATTCAACCAGGCTGTTGCTGCTGGCTGCACGCAAACCAACTACGAGCCACAGCCTACGGCTGTCAGGAACTGTCTATAGGTGCTTTGTCCAGTGCAGCTTGAAGACGCCAGTGGTCTGTTGTAAACCCCCTATGTGTGCGGGAGGCAAGTTGAACAGTCTCGGCCCCTGACACGTATGTATGGTTTCTCTTACGTGCTAGTGACACCCCTGCTTTCATTGGGGGTCTGTGGCATCGTCTGCCAAGTCTTTTGCTTTCGTAGTGGAGTGATTTTCTGTGTGCAAGTTTAGGTACTAGTCCCTCTAGGATTTCCAGAGTGTATAAAATCAGTATCTCTCCTCCTGCGTTTCCAGGGAATAAACAGGTTAAAAACCTCAAGCGCTCCCAGTAATTGAGGTGTTTTATCTCCTTATGCGCTCCGTGACAGTTCTTGTCATTTTCTAGGTCGGCAATTTCACCTCCCTTGAAAGGTGCTTTAGAGTCAGCAATATTCCACCTAGATAGAACAAGACCAAAGAGTGTCTCATGGGTTTGGGCCCCCCTATTTTGAAGTTTCATTATCCACCTGTTTTTTTTCTAGCAGATGCGTTGTAAAATGTTATGGTCCTTGAAGGTGAGTCCTCCGACTAATCATCCTAGGTCTTTGCTTTTTTGGTTTGTTTCGCTCTTTTTTGGGGCCCAGAATTTTTGTTTTGTACTTGATGAAGATTTTTTTTCCTTTTTGTTTACCAATCTGAGAATTGAAATTTCTCATCTTTGAATTCATTTTGTTTTTCTGCAGCCCACTGAAAAGATTTGGTGATGTCCCCTGGACCCTTGGGCAGTGTCTGCAAGGGAAAGACACTTCATGCAGATTGGGTGTCATCTGCAAAGGAAGCAGGGTGCTGTGGCGACATCCTTGTCTTTTCGGATATGGGGATGGGAACAAGAGGGAGCTAGTACTTTGCCTTGTGGGACAGAGCTTTTCACCGTAGCTGCCCTCGGATTTTTACCTGTTTACGCACTTCTGTGTTCTTTTATGGGGAAATTTTAATCCATCGACCCGATTTCCCCTGTTATTCCTTTAGCGGCATTTTTGTGCGCTATTACGCCATGGTCACACTTGTCAAAAGGGTTTTTTGAAAAAGTCTGTTTTATTACATCTGCATTCTTTTTGTCTTCTGTGATTTAGGCCTTTGTCGTAGGCCCAGTAGTTGAGACAGAAGGAGCGCCCTTTTCTAAACCCATGTTGCCCTGGGTTGTGTAACTGAGGGGTTTCTAGATGGTGGTTTTCTTGCTTCTTGGGGCCCTTTAAAAGATTTTTATGATATGGGTGTTATGCTATTGGTCTGTAGTTCTTTGCTGTTGTTTAGCCCCCTTTTGGAGTGGGGGCTATTCTGTTTTTTTTGAACTGAGGGACCCCCCCGTGTCCATGCTCCCTCTCCAGGAGGGAAAAAGGCTGTGATAGGGGCTTCTTGCAGTTCTTGTGAACCAGAGTTCCTTGAGTCGGGCCCTGGGGCAGAGGCATGGGCATTCTTTAGGCCTTTTTCAAGTCTTTGGGTAGGATAAATGGGGTGGGTTTTTGTTTTTAGTCAATTTTGTGGCTCTCTAAATAAAAAATTCTTTTTTGGTCTTCGATCTCAGCGGTTACGGCTTGTAAAATGAGTCATATTGGGACAAAGTGCTCATCATTTCCTTGCTGTCATCTGTGTGGGCCCTCTTTTTAAGTAGGGCCCAATACGGCGTTGTTCTCGATTTTGATTTGGATAGGAGAAGAAATCTTTGGGTTTCTTTCATTTCATTTATGGTTTTTAGTTCTTCCCCCGGATTCCTGACTCCAAAGGATTCTTTTAGCTTAAGTTCGATGCTTGCTTTTTCTTTTCCAGTGTCCCCTGCGCATTTCAGTATTTTGACCTTTTAGGGCTTGTTATTTTTTTCCGTCCCTTTTAAAGGGGAGCGCCGTCTTTTTATTTTACTTATCCCCTTTTTCTTAGGGGAAATAACCTTGGCTACATCGAGTGCCACCGATTAAATCTGTTCTAGGCAAAAGTTTGGGTCGTGTTGTTTAGTTATCTTCCCAGCTTATAGGGTTAGGATTGGTTTACTTGGCCCCCATTTATGTTTTTGTTTTTGAAGTTAAATTTTGGGTGAATGCCCCCTCGACTAGTCTCATTTTGTGGGTCGGGGGCTCCATGCATACTGTTGCCCTAAATTTATGTTGTGATCTGAGTATTTTTTTTTTGTAGGTAAATTTTTTCAATCATCATTGTTATGAAGATGAGGGCAGTGTATTCTCCCGTCTTTTTGGTTATTTTTTGCTGGTTTTAAAAGAATTTTTTTGCAAATTTAAAAACTGTGTGAGTGTGAGTTTTCATCAAGCTGCCCCCTTTGGGGTTTTTCTGCAACAATTTTTTTTGCTATATTCCCCATTTTAGGTGCCTTAAGTTGAAATCCCCAGGAGCAAGATGTTGGGTGCGGGGGCTGGAAGATTTTTTCCCCAGTGGGAATTTTTAAAAGCTGTTCCCGGAATTGTGGGGTGTTGCATCCGGAGGCTTGTTAACACCCAATGACTAGGTTTTGGTTCTCGACCTTTACTGCTAAAACTCCACTACGAAATTTTAGGCATTAAAGCAGTTCTGGCAAACAAGTGACTTGCTGTACAGGCCAACCCCCCCCTTTGCCTGTTTACTCTTTCACATCTTATAGGGGTTTTAAACCGGGTCCATACTTGTTTCCAAAGTGATCCTTTATGTGGGTTCAGTGAAAGCCGCGAACATTGCCTTTGCCTCGAAGCAGTCCACGGGTGAAAGGTATTTTGTTTTTATGATGGCTTTTTGACCCCGTAATTTTTTCAAAGAAGAATGTTATCGGACTGGTGGTATTGTTGGTACGGGGGGGGGTTTTTTTTCCGGGTTTTAAACTGTACTGTTTTTTTGGAGTGGGGGGCATCGACTGTGGTTCCACTCCGGAATGCTGGGGTTTTGGGGACGATTTCTGCCCTTTCCCGCCAGTTTTTTTTTCCTTCCTGGCTAAAAAAACCCTCCCCTTGAGTGGCTGTGCTACCCCGGGTTTTTCCCCGGCCCGGATGTTTTTATCTTTTTGTCCCCTTTGATGGTTGCCTGGCAATTTGTTTTAGACAGTCTTTCCTGTACTGAAGAGGTACACTTTCAGGGTGAAAAAGCTTACAGGGAAAGGGGGTTTGCATTTTTCCCGTTTTTTATGGGCTGGATTTTTTAGGGTGGTCAGTTGCATGTCCCATCTGTTTTTTCCCGATTTCCCTGCCCGCGTACCAAGTGCATAGTATGTCAAGTCTTTGGGTTTCCCCTTGCCCTTTGGGGTTTTTGTACTGTATTCCTGTTGGTGCATGTTTCCCCGTCTTACTTCTACCCCCCTAGCACCCAAAAATGGAGTCCCACCAGTTGTTTTTAAATTTTTTTCCCCACTATTGCTATTGGAAAATCCTTTGTTTGCTTTTCCTGCGGTATTTTGTTTCAATATTGGTTTTTCTTATCTTTGACTACAAATTTTTTCCCTACATGGCTCCTGTCCCCTATGGGTATTTATATGTATTCCTTCCTGCGTATAATTCCCCCTCCTGGACAATATTCCGCTTACCATTTTGTTCCCGGGCAGTATCCCCGCTTCACCATTTCTTCTCCCCGGACAGACCTCCGCTTCACCCCTTACTGTCTCCCCGGACAGTTCTCCCGCTTCACCCTTTCTGTCTCCCAGGACGCACCCCAGCTTCACCATTTCGTCTCCCAGGGGGTATCTCCCGTTTTACCATTTCGCTCCCAGGACGCACCTCCATTCACTTACTGTCTCCAGGACAGCCCCTCCAGTTACCATTTCTGTCCCCCAGGCAGCACCTCCAGTTTACATTAGTCTCCCCGGACAGCACTATAGCCCCACATTTACTGCTACCGGACATCACCTCCAGCCTTAAGTTTATGACTCTGGCCCGTATCAAGGGCAGTCCTTCGCCCAGACATTTTTGTTCCCATTGTTGTAGAAAGCTTCCAGGTTTCTATGAAAGCAGCTTTGATGTTGTCCTCTTTTAATACCCTTGTGATTTTAGTCCACAGTTTTTTCTCATTTGAGCATATACCCAAAAACACTTCTCTGTTTTAATACTGCTTGTAGCTAGTTCTGGGATATCTGCACAAGGGGCGTGACACCAATTTCCACAAAAATGACAATTTATCCATGTGGAAGCCCGTTTGTTTGACTGACCACAGACTACACAGGGCTTCATAATGATTTGAATGGTTGATTTACTGCAATTCTACTAGCAACCTCTTGAAAATTCTATTAATAACCTTAAATGAAGCTCTAGCTATTTGTATTTCTGTTTCTAACTCTTTTTGTTATTGGACAGCTTACCGTCACGTTCCTGATTTTTAATGTTTGTGTTTATAGGGCGCCTACAACCCCATCCGTTTACAGTCTGCTTTATTGTCCAACGAAACTGTTTGAAACCAGTCCCGGGTTCGGACCAGTCAAGGGTTCGGACCAGGCAAGGGTTCGGGCCAGACGATCTGCTCTGATCAGTGGGTCACTTATTTTAAAACATACTGGTCGGTGATTTGAGCTAACACATGAAGGATCTACTGGAAATTATCTACCCGAGTAATATGTGATTTGACTGATACAAAAGTATAACTTGCGTGTTGAAGAGCCGGTGATATCTGGCAGCTCCTACAATGACGAACGGTCACCTCCTTGTTTATCAATCGCTGTATCTGGCTTTTCTCTTTTTTTTTTTTTTTTTTTTTTTTTTTTTTTTTTTTTCTTTTTTCCGTCTCCACCACAATAAATGCTATATTATCACTATAGTTGACTGGTGCAAATTTTGGAGGAAGGACGCTTTTTCTGTAGTAATAATTGCTTCTCGTTGTGTATATTTCGACTGCTGGTAACTACAGGTTATATGAAATTCACAGTAACGTCTCGTATTTCAAGAAAAAGAAACTAATGAAAGTCACTCCACTCCACTAAGTACCATTATAATACTGGTTAGTTGCTACTACAACACTGTATTCTGCTAATCACTGGTATCACTAGATTATATGCGAGTACACTGGCAAGCCAGGAAGATTATTAAAAAACAGCTGACCTGTGGTAAGTTCTGGCGACTTCTGGCACCTGCCTCTATAGGCTTATCACTTCATTTACAAATTCACCTGTTTTCAAATGACACTTTAGCCTTTATCATCAATATACTAGGGAGCCACTGTAGTATACACTATACACTATGTATACTCAATGTTATCAGGGAGACTTTCTTTCCTCTGACATGAAAAGTTCAATTATTATTTTTTTTTTTTTTTCCACACGGGACAGGCCTATGATTCCCCTCTGGCAGTAAACTCTGCTAGTGCACACTAATTCTCCTTTTTTGACTCAGTATATAATGTTTTCCGCCCAAGATTTGTTCCAGGCGCTAGAGGGATGTATCGTATAGGATTGATGACACAAATTAAAGTTCTAGCACGTAAGAGCGACCGTGAATAAACAAGAAAGACATTCCTGGCACTAAAATGACATTTCCTCTAGTCATTAGTCACGTCTCAAGGCCCCTCTTATATTCTTTTGCTTTCCACTTTGAATTTTTATTCTCACAAAAATAGAAGATTTACTGTTATGCAGACTACTGCATTAGTGTAAAAAATGGTATAAATATTATTGGTGCACTTGTGAAAGAATATTAGACTCACCAGTTGACGTGTATTGCACGCTTAGCACGATTTGTTAACTTTTGAAATTTGGTAAAAATCAAACATTTCTGCTACTTTGAGCTCAATTTCAAGGCACCTTTCATTGTAAAACCAGTCAAAATCATCTTAATTTCTGTAATATGTCTTCCATTCTATAAAATGAGACCAAGAAAACTAGAATACAACAATAAATACCATACGAAAATACACTGCAAAGTCGTTGATTTATTAAAAAAAAATGGTCAAAGTTTTTTTTTTTCTCATTATGCACTGTGTGTTGCAGGATTTTTTTTAGACTGTGCACACTGACCACATAGACCCATTCTTTCATATGAAGGCCTACCAGCTTTCTCCCACTAGATTTGAGGCCGCTAGAATTTTTGAGTACTAGTACGTCAAAAACCCCTACGCGTAAGACATACTAGTACGACCAAAACCCTCAAAGGGTTAAGGATCTGATATTTTAGTTAAAGACAGTTATGTTGTTGTTGGCTCTGAGGAGTGCCTTTGATTGTTCTGCTGTGTAGTAATTACAGTTACTGTTTGATTCATTTAAGTCATTAAATAAGAGGTTGGTATCAGGATCAATGCTTGTAATCATAAGATTTGTAGTGAATCTATAGTTAGATTTAAGTATAAAACAAAGTAAATATTCTAAAGCTAAAAAATAGCACCTGAGTTATTTAACAACTGTAATAAAAAAATGAGCTAAGGTAGTTTTTAAAGCTAAAATAAAGGAAACAATATAAGAGAGACTAAAATAATTTGTGGTGAACAAATAAAGTGATGATCAAATAATGGAGCTTGGGAATATGATAGTAGGTAGTACTTTTAAGGTAATTCTTTTAAGTTAGAGTTAGGGAAAACAATATAATGAGTTTTGGAATATAATGGCAAAATAGTGAACTTATTACAATTTAGCACCTGAGAATAACACCTTGATTATTTTAACAATTGTGAATATATGAGCTAGGGTAGTTATATAAAGCTAAATATAATGGAGAAAATATATAAGGGACTAAAATAAGTAATGGTAAACAAAGTTAAATGTAATTGGAATATACACTAATTGCACACACAATAAAAGGTGACTAAAACAAGTATTGGTAAACAAAATAAATGGACAGGTAAGAACGATGAATAATGTTTTTTTAAAATTT
>NW_026509452.1:0-12500 GCF_026875155.1 Cherax quadricarinatus
TAATAATTTAATACTACACTACAACTATACTAAAGTACTACTACTACTACAACTACTACTAAAAGAAATACTACTACTACAACAACTAATAAGTACTACTACTACTACAACTACTACTTCTACTACTAATAAAAATGATTAATAATAATAATTATAAAATAATAATGATAATGAAGAAGAAAAATAAAAGAAAGAGAGAAAAAATGTAAGAAAAGTAATACCCATACAACGTCAAGAAGAGGAATAATTAGGAGGAAGAGGAAGAGGAGGGGAGGAGGAGGAGGAAGAGGAGACACTGAAAGAGGAAGAGGTGGTGAGATAGAGAATGAGGAGGAGATGAAGCCGAGGAGCAAGAAAAACAGGAGGATATGTAGGAGGATATGTTGAAGGAAATGAAGGAAGAGGAAAAAGAGAAAGAGGATTAGGAGTAGAAGTAGGTGAGTATGTGGAGGAGGACTAGGAGAAATAAAAGGAGGTTGAAGAGAAGAATGGCGAGGAGGAAGACGTGAAGAAGAAAGAGGATAAGGAGAAGATGGACGATGAAGAGGAAGAAAAGGAGAACGAGAAGAATGAGGAGGAGACGGAAAAATGTGAGGAAGAGTAGGAACTGATGGTGGAGAAGGAAGAGAAGGAGAGAAGGGGTGAAGGAATAGTAAGAAGAGTAATAGTTTGAGGGTGATGAGAAAGAGAAGAAGTATGAGATATAGGAGGACTAGGAAAAGGAGAAAGGGGAATAGGAGGAGTAAGGGGAGAAAGAATGAAGGGATGATTAGGATGTGAGGAAGAGAAAGAGAGGGGAAACGAAGAAGAGGAGGTGAAGCAAAACGAGAAAGAGGTGGGGATGAGTAAGTGGAGGGAATGATGAGATTGAGGAGAAAACGACGGAAGAGAAAGAAGAAAAAAGAAGAACAACAGGAACAAGTAAACCAAACAACAATAAGAAAAGGATAAAAGAAAAGGTTTAGAGGAGAAAACAAAGAGTTGTAGAGAAAGATGGGAAGGAGAGGTGAAGGAAGACGAGGAAGAGAAGGAGGAGAGGTGGGGTGGAAGAGGAAGTGGGGAAAAGTTAGAGGAAGAGGAGCATGAGGAATTGGATGAAGAGGAAAAGGAGGATGAGGAAATAGAGGAGAAAGAATAGACGATGGAGGAGGGGAGGAGGAAGAGGAAGAGGAGGTGGAGTAGGAGGGAGAGGAATAGATGGAGAATGTGGAGGTAAGGGAGATGACGAGGACAAGAGGAAGAGCAGGAGTAAGAGGTGAAGAAGGACAGGAAGAAGAAGCCACAGAATAAGAAAGAGGAAAGGAGGAAGGGAGGAAGAGAATGTGGAAGGGAGAAGAGGAGAAAAAAGAGGTGGATGAGAGGAGTTACAGAAGAGGGCAAGGCGGAGGACAAAAAAACGAGGCATAATAGATGAAGGGAAGAGAAAAGAAACAGAATGAGATGTTGGTGGAGAAATTCAGAAAAAACAGAGAAGAGGGGAAGGAGGATTTGGAATGGAGAAGAAGAGGAAGGTAGAGGTAGGACTAGGAGGAGGAGAAGGAAATAAGACAGATTATGAAGTGGAGGGGAGTAAGGGAAGAGGTGAGAGTGTGGAGGAGATAGTGAATGAGAGAGGAGGGGATGAGAAAGAGAGGAGAAAGGAAGAGGGTTAGGGAGGAGGAAAAGGAAGAGAATAGTAGAATGTCGACGATTATGAGGTGGAGGAGGAGGAGGAGATGGAGGAGAAGAAGAGGTGAAGGAAGAGGAGGAGGTGGAGGAAGAGGGAGGAAGAGGGAGGAGGTGAATGGAAGAGGAGGAGGTGATGGAAGAGGAGGAGGTGAGGAAGAGGAGGAGGTGGAAGAGAGAAGAGTAAGAGAGTAGGTGCGAGGAGAAGGGGAGGATATGATGACTTGGAAAAAAAGAGGGGATGAATAGGAGGCGAAGAGGAAGAGATAAGGGAAAGGAGTATGAATAAATGTTACGAGGAGAGAAGAGACGAGGAGATGGAGAAAGGAAAGAGGAGGTGAAGGAAGAGAGGAGGAGGAGAAAATGAGGGGGGTGAGAAGTAGGAGGTTAGAGGAAGAAGAAGAGGGAAAATGAGAGGAGGAATGAAGATAAAAGAAACACATTTAAAACAATAGTAAGAGAAGGAGGAGGAGGAGGAGGACGAAGAGGAAGACGAGAAGGAAGACGAGGAGTGGGGCGAGGAGGAGTCGAGGAGGAGGGCGAGGAGGAGGGGGGAGGAGGACGGGCGAGGAGGAGGGCGATGAGGAGGGCGATGAGGAGGGCGATGAGGGCGATGAGGAGGACGAGGAGCGGGCGAGGAGGAGTGGCGAGGAGGAGGGCGAGGAGGAGTGCGAGAGGAGGGCGAGGAGGAGGGCGAGGAGGAGGGCGAGGAGAAGGGCGAGGAGAGGGCGGAAGGAAAACGAGGAGGAGGGCGATGAGGAGGGCGAGGAGAGGGCGAGGGAGGGCGAGAAGGAGGACGAGAGGAGGGCGGAAGAAGGACGAGGAGGAGGGCGAGGAGGGCGAGGAGGAGGGCGAGGAGGAGGGCGATTAGGAGGGCGGGGAGGGGGGCGAGGAGCAGGTGGTAGCGGCGAAAAGCAAGGAAGAGGATAAGATGAAGAGAAACAGGAGGAAGAGGAGAAAACGAAAAGATGTTTAGGAGATAGTGGAAGAGGAGAAAGAGATGGAGATGAAGAGGAAGAAGCGGTTTAGGAAGACGAGTAGGAGAGAGGAGGGGGAGCAGCAGAACGAGGAGGAATAGAGGAAGAGGAGGAGGCAAATGAGAATTCGCAGGGAACCGTGAAGTGGAAAGTAAAAAGAGGCGGAGAGGATGAAAGGAAGAGAAGCAGATGAAAAGGATGAAGAGGAAGAGGAAAATGAAGAGGAGAATAGAGAGGAGGAAGTGGATGAAGCTGACGAAAAGGAAGTGATGAAAAGGGGAAGAGATAGAGGATGAGAAGGTAAGGGAGATGAAGAGGATGAAGAGGAAGTGGATGAGTAGGAAGTTAAGAGAAATGAATAGTAAAAACAGGAGGAAGAGGGATAATGTCGGAAGAGGAGGAGGGGGAGAAGGGATAGGATGACTAGGAATCGGAGGAGGAGGAGGGGGAAAGGGATAGGATGACTAGGAATCGGAGGAGGAGGAGGGGAAAGAGAAGGACAGGGTGAAGTAGGATGGTGGTGGAGGATGACGTGGTGGAGGTGACGTGGTGGAGGATGATGTGGTGGAGATGACGTGGTGTGGAGGATGACGTGGTGGAGGTATGATGTGGTGGAGGATGGACGTAGGTGTGGGAGATGACGTGGTGGAGGATGATGTGGTGGAGGATGATGCGGTGGAGGATGATGTGGTGGAGATGACGTGGTGGAGGATGATGTGGTGGATGATGACGTGGTGATGGATGACGTGGTGGTGGAGTGATGTGGTGGAGGGATGAGTGGTGGTAATGTTTGTGGTGGAGGATGACGTGGTAGAGGAGGTGGAGGTGGTGGTGGAGGATGGTGGTGGGGAGGAGGAGGTGGTGGGAGGGAGGTGGTGGTGGAGGATGACGTGGTGGAGGATGATGTGTGGAGGAGGTGGAGGTGGTGGAGGAGGAGGGTGGTGGAGGAGGAGGTGGTAGAGGAAGATGTGGTGGAGGATGACGTGGTGGAGGATGATGTGATGCAGGAGGTTTAGGTGGTGGAGGAGGAGGTGGTGGAGGAGGAGATGGTGGAGGTGGAGGTGGGTGGAGGAGGTGGTTGGGGTGGAGGATGACGTGTGGAGGATGATGTGGTGGAGGAGGTGGAGGTGGTGGGAGGAGGATGGTGGTGGAGGAGGAGGTGGTGGAGGATGACGTGGTGGAGGAGTGATGTGGTGGAGGAGGTGGAGGGTGGTGGAGGAGGAGGTGGTGGGAGGAGGAGGTGGTGGAGGAGGAGTGGTGGTGGAGGTGGTGGAGAGGTGGTGGTGGAGGAGATGGTGGAGGAGGTGGTGGTGGTGGTGGAGGTGGTGGAGGAAGAGATGGTGGAGAGGGGAGGTGGTGGTGGAGGTGGTGGGAGGAGGTGGTGGTGGAGGAGGTGGTGGAGGAGGTGGTAGTGGAGGAGATGGTGGAGGAGGAGGTGGTGGTGGAGGTGGTGGAGGAGGTGGTGGAGGAGGAGATGGTGGAGGAGGAGGTGGTGGTGGAGGTGGTGGTGGAGGAGAAGGAAGAGAATAGGAACATAAAAGTATTAAAAGGAAGAGAAGGAAAAATGAAGGAGAGTATTAGAAGGAATCTAATGAGGAATAAGATGTGCAGGAGGAGTAAGAGAGGAAGGAGGAAGAGGGAAAGGAGGAAACATGAGGTGAATGATTTGGATAAGGAAAACTAGGAGGAGGAGGAAGGGAAAGAGAAAGAAGGAAATGAAGAGAATAAGGACGTGGAAATGGATTGAAAATAAGAGAGCTTAAGGAAGAGTTGGAGGAGTAAAAAACGAAGAAGAGAAGTTGGATGATGAGAGGAAGCAGGAAAGAGGAGAAGAAATAGGTAGGGGATGAGGAAAAGGAGGAGAGGATAGGAGAAGGAGAAGACGAGGAAGAAGACTATTAGGAGGAAGAGGAGAAGTAGGAGGTAGGGAAGAGGAGTTGGAGAAAGGGAAGGTAGAGGAGATGTAGATTAATAGGAGGATGAGGAAGGGGGTGAAAGGAGGTGGAGGAAGAGGAGGAGGAAAGAGAAGAAAAATGAAGATATGTAGGAAGAGGAGGAAGAAGAGAAAGAGAAAGAAGAGGAAGTATAGGAGAGAGAAAGGATGAAGAAGTGGATAAGGAGGTACAGAAGGATGAAGAGAAGAAAGAAAAGGAGCTGGGGAAGGAGGAAGGGGATAATGAGGAGGAGGTGGATTTTGAAAAGGAAAAGGTGATGGGGTTTAGAGGAGGGGGAAGGAAAAGGAGGAAGGAGGAAGAGTAGGAGGAGGAAGAAAAAGAAGAAGAAGAGGAGGATAGGAGGAGGAGGAGGAAGAGGAGGATAACAACAACTAGAGGAGTGTGGCTTGGGTGCGAGGTTCAGTGTTGAACTTAAGGTTTGTGGGGTGGATGTCGCTGCTCTGCTCAGCCGCGCCACTAAACTCGCCCGCTCACTGAACTCAAATAATCCATAACATTTTTATTGAAGTGTTAATGCTGTATATTTAATTGTTGTTGGTGTAGTGTTATAATTGCTGTGATGCTAATAAATAAAACTTACTTAAGTGCTCTGTACTACTAATAATTAGGTGTGAATTATTACTTAACAAATCGTGGAATCATTTGAAACCATCAAAAATGAGCTGATTTTTTTTTTGAATTCGTGATATTGAAAATAGTTATTATTAAATAATAATAAGGCCAGCATGGATTACAGAAACAGGTAAAATCCTCCTCCTCTGAGACACGTGGGAACGTTTTTGAGGACACCTGGGAAATATGTCTGTCTCACTGTGGTTGTGTTCGAGCCTCATCATCACCGTCCACACAGGTAAGAAAGTCTAAAATGACACGAACAAAAGTAGTTGTATTAATGCATTTCACACATTTTGTTCAATTACACAGACGTAAGATGAGATATACCCCTCCCTTTCCTCGTATCAAACTTGATTACTTCATACTTCTTAGATGCGGAATGGCTTGTGTAAGTTCACTGCTTTCCACTGAATGAAATTATAATTACAGGACAAGAACGGCTAATATGTATTACTCTACTACATTTTTTCTGCTAAAAATCTCAATGACTCTGGAATTAAACAGATAACTGTATAAACAAAAAAAAAAAATTTTTAAAGTGAAATAAAATTGTTCAAATTCATTTTCGACTAACAAATCTGTTAAGGAGTCACAGTATGCATACACAATGTGCTAATATATTTCTCATGGGGGAGGTGCATGAGGCAATTACGTAGAATGAAAGGGGGTAAAGCAGCTGGAAATGACGGGATCATGACAGAAATGTTAAAAGCAGGGGGGATTACTGTTGGAGTGGTTGGTATTTTTGTTAATAAAAGTATGAGAAAGGGGAAGGTACCTAGGGATTGGCAGAGAGCATGTATAGTCCCTTTATATAAAGGGAAGGGGGACAAAAGAGATTGTAAAAATTATAGAGGAATAAGTTTACGGAGTATACCAGGAAAAGTGTACGGTAGGGTTATAATTGAAATAATTAGAGGTAAGACAGAATGTAGGAATGCGGATGAGCAAGGAGGTTTCAGAGTGGGCAGGGGATGTGTAGATCAAGTGTTTACATTGAAGCATATATGTGAAACAGTATTTAGATAAAGGTAGAGAAGTTTTTATTGCATTTATGGATTTAGAAAAGGCATATAATAGAGTGGATAGGGGAGCAATGTGGCAGATGTTGCAAGTATATGGAATAGGTGGTAAGTTAATAAATGCTGTAAAGAGTTTTTAATGAGGATAATGAGGCTCAGGTTAGGGTGTGTAGAAGAGAGGGAGACTACTTCCCGGTAAAAGTAGGTCGTAGACAGGGATGTGTAATGTCACCATGGTTTTTTAATATATTTATAGATGTGGTTGTAAAAGAAGTAAATGCTAGTGTGTTGGGGAGAGGGGTGGGACTAAATTATGGGGAATCAAATACAAAATGGGAATTGATACAGTTGCTTTTAGCTGATGATACTGTGCTTATGGGAGATTCTAAAGAAAAATTGCAAAGGTTAGTGGACGAGTTTGGGAGTGTGTTTAAAGGTAGAAAGTTGAAAGTGAACATAGAAAAGAGTAAGGTGATGAGGGTATCAAATGATTTAGATAAAGAAAAATTGGATATCAAATTGGGGAGGAGGAGTATGCAAGAAGTGAATGTTTTCAGATACTTGGGAGTTGACGTGTCGGAGGAAGGATTTATGAAGGATGAGGTTAATCATAGAATTGATGAGGGAAAAAAAGGTGAGTGGTGCATTGAGGTACATGTGGAGGCAAAAAACGTTATCTATGAAGGCAAAGAAGGGAATGTATGAAAGTACAGTACTGCCAACACTCTTACATGGGTGTGAAGCTTGGGTTGTAAATGCTGCATCGAGGAGGCACTTGGAGGCAGTGGAGATGTCCTGTCTAAGGGCAATGGTGGTTGTTGAGGTGGTTTGGTCATTTAGAGAGAATGGATCAAAGTAGAATGACATGGAGAGCATTTAAATCTGTAGAGGACGGAAGACAGGGTAGGGGTCGTCCTTGAAAAGGTTGGAAGGAAGGGGTAAGGGAGGTTTTGTGGGCGAGGGGCTTGGACTTCCAGCAGGCGTGCATGAGCGTGTTCGATATGAGTGAATGGAGACGAATGGTATTTGGGACCTGACGATGTGTTGGAGTGTGAGCAGGGTAATATTTAGTGAAGGGATTCAGGGAAACCGGTTATTTTTATATAGCCGGACTTGAGCCCTGGAAATGAGAAGTACAGTGCCTGCACTCTAAAGGAGGGGTTTCGGGATATTAGCAGTTTGGAGGGATATGTTGTGTATCTTTATACGTATATGCTTCTACACTGTTGTGTTCTGAGCACCTCTGCAAAAACAGTGATTATGTGTGAGTGAGGTGAAAGTGTTGAATGATGAAAGTATTTTCCTTTTGGGGATTTTCTTTCTTTTTGGGTCACCCTGCTCGGTGGGAGACGGCCGACTTGTTAAATATATATATGTCTTGCCGAATAGGCAGAACTTGTGATCTTGGCTTAAATAGCAACCCTCATCTTGCCATATAGGACAAGCGAAAATTTGTGTATGCAATAATTTCGCCAAAATCATTCTGAACCTAACGAAAAAATATATTTCACTGTTTGTTTAGTATTAAATTATTGTAAAACAAATCTAAAATATATTTAGTTGGGTTAGGCTAAAATAAATTACTCTTGTTAAATTTTTACATTATCATTAATGAAAAAAATATATCTTTAAACGTATAAGAGAAAATTTTAGAAAGGACTTAATTTTAAATGAGTTCTTGCTAATTGACCAGTTTTACATATTCGGCACGACATATATATATATATATATATATATATATATATATATATAAATATATATATATATATATATATATATTATATATATATATATATATCGTGCCGAATATGTAAAACTTGCGATCTTGGCTTAAATAGCAATCCTCATCTTGCCATAAGACAAGCGAAAATTTGTGTATGCAATAATTTCGCAAGAATCATTCTGATCTTAACGAAAAGAACATATTTCGTTGTGTTTGTATAGTATTAAATTATTGTAAACATATCTAAGATATATTTAGTTGTATTAGGCTAAAATAAATTGCGCTTGTTATGATGAGGTTAGGTAAGTTTTCTAAATTGCTTTTGGTCCAAAATTATAAATTATTATATTATCATTAATGAAAAAAATGTATCTTTATTTATAGGGAGGTACCACCTCTAGAACTGGACTGGGGACCCTCATCCTCAGAGAAGAGAATAAACGTACCGCAGGGAAAACACAAGGTTCTCCCCAGAGATGTCTGAATATTTTCTATTCATACCACCCTCCTATATTCTATATTCTGTGTGAACTTTATTAATAGACAAAATACATTGAAAAGACACACAAACATGAATACAATGGTACAGTATATCAAAGATTATGAATCTCTTCCAGCTCCACTGAAGGTGGACGCAAGCTCAGAATACAGCATGCATTTCCCCTCTGGATTGCCATGCTGAAGCACTTGAACACGAAGGAGCAGAGAGCAGAAATCGTAACTTTGTTATTTTTGGTCCAATTTCAAATGTATGTAACTTTATTCTGTTGTTAAGGAGCAGTTTGCATACTATACACATGTTTGCATGGACTTATTGTTGCAAAGTTGCAAGATATTGCAAAATTTTATTTATCATAAAACCGTCCCTAACCTACAAAATTGGTTAGTTGTTCAATGTTCTGGCCAACATCAGATGAAAGATAAAGAGTTAGATTATCTAGATTTCAAACTTTTTTGTGAGAAATGTCAATAGATTGCATTATAATTTTTTTTTCAAATATGTGTGCAAAACAACTTTGAATACTAAATAGAACCATCAGTCATCAATATTGTCTGAAAAAAATCGTGACACTCCTATTATTACTCTTTGCAAATAAGGGAAACAAATGTCAATAACTTATTCCTGAGTTATTCAAGTTTTTGTTTCTGTAAAACTCTATGAAGATGAAACACTAAATCTGAGCGTGTTGCAAACCTCTATCATTGTTGATATCCCAGAGTGAGCATGTTGCAAACCCCTACCATTGTTGATATCCCAGAGTGAGCATGTTGCAAACCCCTATCATTGTTGATATCCCAGAGTGAGCATGTTGCAAACCCCTATCATTGTTGATATCCAGAGTGAGCATGTTTGCAAACCCCTATCATTGTTGATATCCAGAGTGAGCATGTTGCAAACCCCTATCATTGTTGATATCCCAGAGTGAGCATGTTGCAAACCCCTATCATTGTTGATATCCCAGAGTGAGCATGTTGCAAACCCCTATCATTGTTGATAACCCAGAGTGAGCATGTTGCAAACCCCTGCAGGTTACCTAGAGGTTATTCCGGGGATCAACGCCCCCGCGGCCCGGTCCATGACCAGGCCTCCCGATGGATCAGGGCCTGATCAACTAGGCTGTTACTGCTGGCCGCACGCAGTCCGACGTACGTGCCACAGCCCGGCTGATCCGGCACTGACTTTAGGTATCTGTCCAGCTCTCTCTTGAAGGCAGCCAGGGGTTTATTGGCAATTCCCCTAATGCTTGATGGGAGGCTGTTGAACAGTTTTGGACCCCGGACACTTATGGTGTTTTCTCTTAGTGTACCAATGGCGCCCCTACTTTTTATTGGCGGCATTTTGCATCGCCTGCCCAGTCTTTTACTTTCGTAGGGAAGTGATTTCTGTGTGCAGATTTGGGACCATTCCTTCCAGATTTTCCAAGTGTAGATTATGATATATCTCTCTCCCTCCTGCGTTCCAACGAGTACAAGTCAAGTGCTTCAAGCGTTCCCAGTAGTTAAGGTGCTTGACAGAACTTATACATGCAGTAAAGGATCTCTGTACACTCTCTAGATCTGCGATTTCACCTGCTTTGTATGGAGATGTTAATGTACAGCAGTATTCCAGCCTAGAGAGAACAAATGATTTGAAAAGGATCATCATGGGCTTGGCATCTCTCGTTTTGAAAGTTCTCATTATCCATCCTATCATTTTCTTTGCACGTGCGATCGTGGCACTGTTGTGATCCTTGAAAGTGAGATCCTCAGACATTACTACTCCCAGGTCCCTTACATTATTTTTCTGCTCTATTGTATGGCCGGAGTCAGTAGTATACTCTGTTCTAGTTATTATCTCCTCCAGTTTTCCATAACGGAGTAGTTGGAATTTGTCCTCATTGAACATCATTGTTTACCGTTGCCCACTGGAAAACTTTGTTTATATCTTCTTGGAGGTTAACCGCGTCCTCAGCAGATGACAGCCTCATGCAGATCCTAGTATCATCCGCAAAGGATGATACGGTGCTATCATTGTTGATATCCCAGAGTGAGCATGTTGCAAACCCCTATCATTGTTGACAACCCAGAGGCAACTGAGCAGCAACAACTCTGTGCTCTTCACTTTAGTTGTCACATAACTTGCCATGTTGAGTATTTAGAATGAAATAATCATAAAAATAGTAATTTTTGAAGTAAACAAAAATAATAAAAACACTGCCAACATGTCCTCTTGATGACAGCAAAAACATAAAAATTACATTTTTTAAAAAAACATACTTAGAAATATGATAGAAACAAGCTGATTGCATCAACATGTTGCCAGAATTTTGCACTATTTTTTGGACTTCTGTTGCTTACACTTCTTGATATAAATCTCAGTAATCTATTTGCCGTATTACGTACGCTTAGGCATTGCTGTCTTGGTTTAAGGTTGCTGCTCACCATAACCCCCAAGTCCTTTTCGCAATCTGTATGGCTAAGTTCTACATTATTTAACTTATAAGTACTAGGGTTATGGGCACTCCCGAGCTTCAGAACCTTGCATTTATCTATATTGAGCTGCATCTGCCACTTTTCTGACCAAGAATAGAGATTGTCTAAATCCTCCTGAAGTTCCCTAACATCTCGTTTGAATCAATTATCCTACCTATCTTTGTGTCATCGGCGAATTTGCTCATATCACTAGTAATACCCTCATCAAGGTTTTTGATATATATTATAAACAACAACGGGCCTAAGAGTGATCCCTGTGGTACGCCACTTGTTACAGATCCCCACTCGGATTTAACCCCATTTATGGACACTCTCTGCTTCCTGTCTGTGAGCCATGACTCGATCCATGAGAACACTTTTCCCTGAATGCCATGAGCTGCCACTTTCTTTAACAGTCTATGGTGCAGAACTCTATCAAAAGCTTTACTAAAATCTAAGTAAATAATATCAAATTCTTTATCGTGATCAACAGCCTCAAAAGCTTTACTGAAGAAAATTAATAAATTAGTTAGACAAGAACGACCTCTCGTGAATCCATGCTGAGTATCATTAATCAGATTATGCTTATCCAGATGGCTTCTTATAATCTCAGCTATAATTGACTCTAGCAATTTGCCTACAATTGAGGTCAGGCTTATTGGGCGGTAATTTGACGGTAATGACTTGTCCCCTGATTTAAAAATAGGAATTACATTAGCCATCTTCCACATATCAGACACTACACCTGTTTGAAGAGATAAATTTAAAATATTAGTTAATGGTTCACAGTGTTCCATTTTGCATTCCTTAAGAACCCTTGAAAAAACCTCATCAGGACCCGGTGACTTATTTTGCTTCAGTCGGTCTATCTGCTTCACAACCATTTCACTAGTGACTGTGATGTTACATAATTTATCTTCTTCTAGCCCATTATAAAAATTAATTACTGGAATATTGTTAGTGTCTTCCTGTGTAAAAACCGAGAGAAAATAATTGTTTAAAATCGAGCACATTTCATTCTCTTTGTCAGTAAGACGCCCATAGTTATTTTTAAAGGGGACCTATCTTATCTCTAACTTTTGTTCTATACACCAGGAAAAAACTTTTTGGGTTAGTTTTCGAATCCCTGGCAACTTTAATTTCATAGTCCCTTTTAGCTTTTCTTATCCCTTTTTTAACGTCCCTCTTAATGTCAATATACTGATTCATAAGATGACTCTCACCTCTTTTGATATGCCTATAAATTCCTTTCTTCTGCCCTAAAAGGTATTTGAGCCTATTATTCATCCATTTTGGATCATTTCTGCTTGATCTAATTTTTTTATACGGGATAAATGTTCTTTGGGCAGCATGTATAGTGTTCAGAAAACTGTCATATTGATCGCTCTCTTCGTTACCCCAGTCAACAGATGATAAGTGTTCTCTAAGCCCATCGTATTCTGTTAAGCGAAAATCTGGGACTGTTACTGAGTTATCCCTACTATCATACTTCCATTCAATGCTAAATGTAATTGATTTGTGGTCGCTATCACCGAGTTCCTCTGAAATTTCTTAATTATTAACAAGGGATTCATTGTTTGCCAGAACTAAG